>JAAEAF010003289.1:0-97226 GCA_011037195.1 Triatoma infestans | reverse complement strand
TTAAATGAATGTTCCTAGAGAAATGTTTTAAATAAAAGTTGTAGATCTTTGTATGCGTAGTTTATATATGAAGTTTCAAGAAAATCATCGGAGCCATTTTTGAGAAAATCGCGAAAAAGTGAAAAAGCATTTAGTAAAGTGGTAAAGTAAACGCATTTCCGGTTATGCGATTTATTTCAAACTTGGAATTTCAACAATATATTTAATTCTAATTAACATTATTCAGATGAACGAATTGTCCAATCGCAAAAAAGTAAAAAAAAAAAAAAAAAAAAAACTATAAAGTGGTACTTTCGGTGGGAATTTTGACAGATAACTCCCTCATGTTAGATCCACGGTGATATCTAACGGAATATCAAGTTTGAACTTTCTAACGATTTTTCTTTTGAGCTATGCTGTTCTCATATATACACAGACACAGACACACACACACACACACACACACACACAGACCATTTGCTAAAAACCACTTTTTTAGACGCAGGGGGACCACAAAACGGATATTTCCGGTGAATACTCGATATCGAAAATTTGACACGATTACAATACTTCCTCTTACTAGGAGTAAGAGAAAGTAAAAAAGGAGAGGGGGTAAAATTAAGACTAGCATGTTCCCCCTAACATCTTAATCAAATAATAAAATCAGTAATTAAAAATATTACGAAATAATGGGAACTTACTAATCCAACCTACAAAATTAAAAACCTTAGGAATGTAATATTAATATTAGTTAATGAAATATTCTGTTGAAAATTTTTTCCACCGAGTAATTTAGAAATAATCAAGGCAGATTAACCATACGACCTGATTTAATTCTATAATGATCCAATTAAAATAAAAATAGGTATAAACCTGATTTATTTTTAATTATAATTATTAATTTTAATTTCCTTTAATATAATTTATGAAATCTTATATTACTATAAGGAAATATGTGTGCAAAGTTCATTAAAATTTAACAACTTTACCTTTTTCTGATTGCTATAGTAAAGAGAAATGTTTAAGATAAATTAAGATAAAAGTAATGTTTAAAATTAGTTTTTAATTTTGTCTTAAACAAACATAGGTTGTGGTAAATGAGGTAAATGTGGTTTTTGCATTATTGAACTTTGCCCTCTAACATTGAAATGTATTCTTAATTAAAACTGAATGTAAATACGTACATCATTTTAATGCGAATTTCTTATTTTTGTTTTGCTATTGCTGATGTTTTCCAGCTCTGCGTATCTAATCACAACAATTTGGGTAATTTTTCGTATTCGAGTTCAAATTGACGAACAAGCAACATCACTAATGCATATGACCCAGAAGTAATTAATGAATATACAGTGCCATGGTAGTTCGTGAACTTTTGCAAAAAAAGGTGAGAGGGAACATTGAATATCACGTGTCAGAACGAAAATAACAAAAATGGTCAATTTGACATGTCCGATTTCTTTTATTCTATGCAACAATAATTGCAAACCATTTTTCCATCATATTGCATAAGGTGAATTTTATATGACAACCGGTTGTGATTGGCCCGTAAAGAAGTTCAAAACACTTCCAAGTCTTCAACTTGCATCAAAATAAGGTCATGGTCACACTGTCTAATCCACTAAATCTTTCTGAATACTGGCAAAACTATTACCATCTATGGGGGTTTGCTCTGGAAATCGATGGAATGCAACAAAAAACTTCCCGCAGCCAACATAAAGATTCCAACTTTTCTCCAATACCGCAAGTCGCACAACCAAGGCCGCGAATGTTTTTGAACGAGTCCTGCCTCTACCGCTAAAATCACACTGATCTTTGGCAAACGACCTCTTCAAGCATATCAGCAAATTTTTGCAGAGAGAACGCTTCCACAATCAGCAAGATATAGAAAATGCTTTCTATGAATTCATCGAATCCAAAAGGATTTTTTGCTTAAAGATCTAAACATACTTTTTTTTTTTTGCAAAAATATAAATTGATTATAATGAATTTCTAATTTGAATAATAAAGAACCGTTAAAGCCTAGTTATAATGATTGACGGTAGAAGGGACAAAGGATTAAGTAAATAAATATAATGATTACCGTATAGATAATGAGGTCATTTGGTTCGCTTGCCGTTTCAAGTACTTGGGTCCAATAATGGATAGCACCGGTAGCTGTGAGGCTGACGTTCTAAGCAGCTTAGGACAAGCCAAGGCTGCGATCCTTTGCTTGAACGGGGTCCTTTAGAGCAAAGACATATCATTAGATACGAAGAAACTCATTCTTTGGGGTGATAGTGGAAAACTTCCTCACTTACAGTGAGAAGCATCTCAGACAACGTATTAATGCAACTGAGATGGACAGTCTGAGACGCAGTTTGAGGGTCTCTCTTCTTCATGGAAGAAGAAACATAGATATCCGTGGGAATATGGAAGCACAGGAAACCGCATTGACCGATTGGAAAAACGGTCTCTACAATTGTACGGTCATTTTCAACGAATGGGGGAGGAAGGGTGATCAAAGAAAATGTTATGCAAAGAAGCAAAAGAGGGCACTCTAGAATGAAATGGAAAGGACGCATGGTTCAAGCAATGGATGCAATCGGAGGAGGACCGGAAAGACCGCCTCACCTGGTCTTTGGGGATCAAGGGTAACCACGGAAACCGTGGAAATTCCTAAGGAAAAAAAATTAAATAGTAAAGATGGGTGAATTTTGTTATGTATATGTTACCGGCAAAGTAGGAAATTCAGGCATTTTATAGAATGCCTAGGCATTTCATATAATCCATGAGCGTGGTTTATACTCAGATACCAGATTAATACCGTGCGTGCCGATTATATTTCTTATGATAAATTTTGTGTATTTGAAAAATATTCTTTTAAATATTCCCTATTATTCATTTGTTAACTTGGGGGAATTCTGTTGTAGTGTTTCAATATAATAAATCATGGTATTCCAAATGGTATTTCAATAGTTCTGGTACTTTAAGGTAAAATAATTGAACTTTTAAATGATTACTATTAAAATATATTTTGAAATCGGGATGTAATAAAATAAATGGTGGCACGTCCGGGATGAATTTCATTCTTTGCCTGAATTTCATACTTTGCCGGTAACAAATACAAAATTATCTTGGAATTATAGATATGCCGACCTAATCCAAGAATTCAATATTGTGGTTTTGTATATTCTGCTCGAACTATATAAATCTTAATTTTATTGCTGTGAATTTTGCTACAATAGAATGCTTAGTAGTTTATTATGTTATAACCGATTTTTTTTCTCAATATTGCTTAGGAACAAGTTAATATTTTTTGTTTATTGGGCTAATTAAAAGATTGTAATCTTAATATTAAGTTTAATACGTGATTTTTTTTTTTTTTTTTAATTTAAGACGCGTCAACATCTATGGTCATTGGCGCCTGGAGCTTACTCAGCGCACTGCCGGCCTCCGGACAGTGTTTTCTTGTTACAGACAACACTATCCGTCGTTGAACTCGGGACCTCAGCGTCCAATGGGCTAACCAGACACCCTTCACACACTATCTTCAACATCACATTATCAAATAGAGTCTATACCTGCTAGAACATGAAAACCCCGTCAATATTAAGATCTTAAATTTTCGTCATTCTATTGTATGTTAATGAAGATTCTTCTGACCGATCAATAACCAAACTAAAGGAGATCTGGAGGAGCGGTCAATAAAATGCACACTTTTTTTTAAATCTTTTCCAACGTTTCGACAAATTTATTGTCTTCTTCAGGGATCTGTACAACAATCAAACAAAAAAGAATAATAATAATAATAATAATAAAGAAATAGTATGGGACAATTATTAAATAGTAGAAGACAAATACAAAACAAAACAAAACAAATTTTTTAAACTACTTACAAAATTAAAAAAAAAATGTTAATCGCTGTTAGATATATTTTCCATAAAACAAACTAAACACAAAATATGTAACAAACAGAGAGAGTTGCTAACTATATGAGCTACATCATCAGAAATGAAGGTATATGGTAGATGAAGAGGTTATTAAAAGGTAGTATTAGGGAGTGGGGGATGGAAAGGAAAAACCAAGTCTTATGAAGAATAGGAATTTCCAGGACGATGGTTTAGGATACTGTTGTAGATGATTGATAAGTTGTTTGTGTCCGTCCTATAATTGATTGAAGTTGTGTGTTTTTTTAATGTTTATCATTTCTAAAATGTTTCTTTTTTTCCTGTTAGTGTTGGTCGCAAGAATTGTAGGGTTGTCATAGTCAAAGGTGTGGTTAAGTTCAATATGATGTCTTGTGAGGGTGGTAGTCGTGTCGTTGTATTTTTTAACTTTGCAATCGTATTATGTTAGTATAGTCTTTTTTTAAATACTGTGAAGTCTGTCCAATGTATGTGGCTGGGCATTGTTTACAGTCAATTTTGTAAATTAAATCTGAACGTTGAGTAATAGGAGTCGAATCTTTAAGTCTAGTAAACATCTTTTGACAAGTATAACATCTTCTGTGGCACACAATAAAGCTCATATAGTTAGCAACTCTCTCTGTTTATTACATATTTTGTGTTTAGTTTGTTTTATGGAAAATATATCTAACAGCGATTAACATTTTTTTTTAATTTTGTAAGTAGTTTAAAAAATTTTTTTTGTTTTGTTTTGTATTTGTCTTCTACTATTTAATAACTGTCCCAAACTATTCCTTTATTATTATTATTATTATTATTATTATTATTCTTTTTTGTTTGATTGTTGTACAGATCCCTGAAGAAGACAATAAATTTGTCGAAACGTTGGAAAAGATTTAAAAAATAGTGTACATTTTATTGACCGCTCCTCGAGATCTTCTTCAGTTTCTATTGTAATCTCTAGGTTTAAAGCTCTAAGTGAGCTGGTCAATAATTTCAATTTGTTAATAATAAATAACTGTGTAAATTCCAGTTAGTGAAAGCCCTGTTTTTTGTTTTTTTCAGGTTGCCTTCATTATTTAAATGGTATTGTCGGTGAAAAATTAATTCTACAATTCTTGGAGCGGATTCTTACTTATATAGAATAAACAGACATGTTATTTTACTAACGGACTTTATTTTTATGATGTAATATTACAAACAATAGCTAAGTAATAAAATTTTCTAATAAATAAAAAATATGACGGATCGATTATTTTGAAGAAGATTATTGATTATCATGTTTTATTAAATTCATTGTGTTTTATTATTATCGAAAGATATACTCGTATAACTAAAATATCGATTAATAATATTTAGTCATATAAATCTTGGTCTGTTTTAAAATTTTAATAAGTTAATAACTTTAAAGTTGTGGGTGGAGTAAATTACAATCTTTAGAAGCCTAATTGATTGATTTTTAACCAAACATATTTTTTCCTTAAGGTTCGCCGTTTCAATGTCTTTTTCATTGGACACATAAAGTACAAGACTCAATAATATGTTTTTCTAATTACAAGGCTAAAATAATAAAAAATGTAAAATACATTGTCAGAACTTTTTTTTTTTTTTAATTTAAGGCGCGTCAACATCTATGGTTATTGGCGCCCGGAGCCTTCTCAGTGCACTGCCGGCCTCCGGACTGTTCTCTCGTTACAGACAACACTGTCCATCACCGGACAGTGAGCTGTAGAGGCTCCTAGGAGGAAAAAATCTAAGGGCAGCAGAGCTGGACTTGAACCTGGGTCCTCCGCGTGGGAGTCCAGTACGCTAACCACTTAGCTATTCCCTTCCTTTAAGTCTAAACATTCTTGCCTGAAACCAACAACAAATGTAAATTCATCATTCATAAATACTTAATGAGTCTTATACTTTATGTATCTTTTGAAAATGACAATGAAATGTCGAAGCATAAGGAAAAATATGTTTCATATAAATAAAGCAATTGTTGAAGGATTTTGGTGATTTAAATTTACTCAATCAGCAATATTAAATACAATAAAATAGACTGAAACAAAAAATATACATTCTTATGTTTTAAGTGTACTAAGACCCATTTTATACCTACTCTCTACACACGACATACCACTTTTACAAAAAAACTCTAACAGCGACCTTTGCAGCAACCACTCACTTACCAAGACATCTTGACGATATACAACAATTGAGCAACAAATGGAGAATCGAAATTAACAGTCTAAAATCTACGCAAATGACGCTCCCGGAGAAAACTGCTACACGCTATCTTGGACTCCACTTAGACTGCCGATTAACTTGGAACCCTCCCACCCAGCATCAATCACAGATTTGGAGAGTTTCGACGATTGCTAGACGGAAAACTAAAAGACAACCTCTACAACATTATACTAATTTACGAAACAGTAATACGACCTATATACGTAAGGTCGTGAAGTTTAGGGTTCTACCCCAAAAAAGTTCAGAATAGAGGCTTTCCAATCTTAACTTCTTAGACACATTATTGACGCCCTCTACTACATCTCAAACCTTATACTACACACTGACCTCAATATACCATTCGTGACAGACACAATCACAACCGAATACAAAAAGTTTCACGAACCACTATCACAACATAACAATTCACTCATCTCCAAATTAAGCTTGCGGCAGAATACAACAAGGAGACTGAAAAGGAAGTGGTCTGGGGATAAGCTTCGCAACCATACGCCCTAAAAATGCCTGGAGTGTCTTCGGCGGATGGCCACTCAAGTTCCTCAAGCAAATAGTACCAGGATTGAGCTATAGCAATTAATGTTATGTGATTAAATAGATTTTGCTTATACAATAAATAAATGAAACAAAAAATGTTTCAAGTTTTATGTATGGGTTTAAAACCAATGTGATTTAATTTTTAAAAGTATGAATGTACGGAAAATTATGTAGAAATGAATTCTTTTATAGAGATGTAATATTAGCTCGAGAATAGCTTCATAATGAATACTTTTAAAATTTGGAGATAATTCTTGTGGTAACTCACTGGTGGATAATATGCGACTTATAGTTCAACTGTGATTATCATGCTTGCTC
The DNA here is from genome assembly GCA_011037195.1 of Triatoma infestans. NCBI lineage: Eukaryota > Metazoa > Arthropoda > Insecta > Hemiptera > Reduviidae > Triatoma > Triatoma infestans. The sequence continues at coordinate 90,276 of JAAEAF010003289.1, read as the reverse complement.
CAAATTAGCGTTTCCAAATCAAGCGATTAAGCCGGCAGACTCTAGGAAGAATACTTCAGCGGGAAAGTTCTCAGAAAAATAAACACCAATTCTGTATAGATTCTGGAACCCAGCGAGTAAATGCTACTAGTCAAAAGTGTTTTTTTGTTTTTGTTTATAACTTTGCAAGGTCGGGGAAATCTCTAAATGCTAGAAATTTTCCTACAAAAATGTTCTATGTAGAAGCTCTATGAACGAAAAAGTATAGTCTATGGAAAGAATATTTTTTTCAACACCATTCGAGCGGTCCCTGAGCTTGCGCTCATACCCGCCCAGAGAAGCCATCGACCTCAGAAAAAGAAGGAAGAAAAGAGCGAAAGAAAAAGTCCTTCCCTCCCTGCCACCGCTACCGAACTCAAGTAAGCAGCACAGAAACATGCTATCCAAAGGAATATGATACAAATAAACATCCAAACAACATAGCGCTTGCAGTACCCAACAACAACCCACAGATCCAAAAAGAAACAACAACAACAACAAAAACAACACTAGCAAAAGAATTACAAAAATAAAATAAATAAAGATTAAGCAACCACACATGCACAACCACGCAATAAATACATCCACTCAAAGCTTCGCACATACCCACACCATTAACGTATATCCTAACAAGGGCCAGCAATTCCCTAAACAATATAACAAGTGGAAAACTAAGAACTCCAAAAAAAGTATAAAATAAAATAAAAAAAATAAAAAATAACCCATCCGAAGCAATCCCTCCAACCTACCCTAACTCCACATATTGCAAGGCTCCTCGACAATCGGTGCCGCAAACTCCCTTCTCGCCTTATGGCTAAAATCAAAGTATAGGAAAAGAATATTCCGAAATAAAAATTCTAAAAAAACACGGACTGTAAGATGGCTTATTTCCTAATTACGAGAAAAATTCGGCTGTATAAAAAAGCCAAAAAAAGAAATCAGACGGATCTCTAATAGGTTTTATGGAAACACACAATAACATTTAGAATGGAGGTGAGATGAAAAGCATAGAAATTTATTATGAATAAACAAGTAAATAAATACAGAGAATAGTGAGGAAAGAAAATTTGAATTGGAGCTAAATAAAGGAGACGAAAAAGAAGCGAAAAGTACAGGTATTGGAAGGAGTAGATGTCTAGTAGTAAAAAGAAGTGAGATGGCGCATAGGGAGAGTCCTTCTACAGACGAAGGGACTGAAAATTAATAAGCTTAATAAAGTCCAGGAAAAGACCTATGTCTGTGATCCAAATAATGTTACTAAAGATAAAGAAAGAGAATATGAAGAACGGTAATGATGGTTTGTTGCAGCATAAGAAAGAATTATGGACTTTGTTCCCAGGATTAATGGCCAAGGAAGTAGTAGTAAAGTAATTAGGATGTATGAATAAATAATAATTAATGATGGAAAAGAATTACAGAGCTGTGCGAAGGATTCAAGAAAAGGCAGAATATCTTATGTTTAGAAGTGTACAGGAAGAATATTTAGAATTAGAAAGGTTAAAGCTTTTAATGCCTGGGATTAGGGTAAATAATAAAGGAAAACAGAGGGCATAGCCAGTGTAAAGAAAAGTCAAACGAAGAATATTCAAAATAATTATTGTAGAGGGTACTTTTTATGGATCAGTAATAGTGGCTGAACAGATTTCGTTTAGGGTTTTGGCCTTGGACTAATTTGAATATTAATTATAGGTTAAGTCCGTCTGAAAAAAATAAGCATTAATTTATTTTACATATTGTTAGTGATTTTTTTTTATATACCACAGAAACTTGTACAAATGATTATTAAAATGTTATAAAGTGGACATGATCTTTGGGAGAAAGTTACTACAAGAAGTTTCCGATTGGCAAAGTATATCCAAGCGATAATGGAGTTTGAAAATGGAATAAAAGATTAGTTTGCAAAGAAAATGGTATGAGAGAGAGAGAGAATCACTTTATTTTAAAAAAACATGTGGGCTGCTCAACTAGGTTGAGTTGCAAAGAACACAGCGTACTAATCAATCAACTAGGACAAGTCACCAAATAAAGTAAGACCGATACAATAAAACACAAACATGTATACACACATAGATAAACATTAACGGAAAAAGAAAACAAACTCACTTGACTCTTTAATTAAGCCTAATAAAAATTATATTATTTGTCTAATATTAATAATAATTATTTGCCACTTAATAAAAATGAGTTTTTTTTACAATCGCTAGTGAATCAATAAGAATGAGCTCACTGAGCGACGTCAGTTCATTTTGGTCGATACCGACCGTTTCAAGAACTTTGCCGTTCTGTTCGGTTATGGTGCCTCAGGAACCGAACTAAAGTCCCCGGACCTGGAACTCTCCGAATCATCGAACTGCTCCCTGTACTTCTCTTGGTGGTAGGCGATGCCCTTCTCATGGATACAGCGCTTCTCCATGTCGATCTTCTCTGCTTGATGAGGAACGTTGGACTCGTATCTAATTGGGGGATCCAGGATATATGACAGCTTGCTGCTCTACTTGAAGACCATACCCTACATATCCTGCAAGGTGTGTTTGACATAGTAGTGCCAGCTAGTGACAAGGAGCATAAAAAAAAATGGAAGAGTAGAGCTATGGGTCCACTCGGATCAAAGGATGGATATCCTAAGGGAAGCAGAGGAAGTGTGGGAATACGGTCAAAGGACGGCATTGAGGAGAGGATGATGGACATGACCTCTACACATCCTTGGATTGGACGGTAACCCATAACTAAGAGAACATAATTTTGTAAGTAAATAAAAAGTAGTTATACGGCGGTAGTTCAAAGCATCTTGCTCTACGCATCAGAAACATGGACAGTCAGCAAGAAAATGCAGAAAAAGATAGAGGCGTCTGAAATGGATTTCTGGAGGCGTTTCGCGAGAATATCCCGCAGAAAGAGGAAGAGGAATGCGGATATAAGAAGAATAGTGGAGAAGTAGAGCACAGTAACAGAAGAAATAGAAAAGAAGAAATTGATATGGTTCGGCCATGTGATAAGAATGCCAGAAAGTAGAATGCCAGATGCCCGGAAATTTGGCAGGCCTAGGAACAACTGGTAAAATGGCATTGAAGAGATCATGGCTGGACGAGGGCTGTGCGAGCAAGACGCGCTAGATAGGCTGAAATGGAGAACTAGTATTGACTGTGTAGGGATTTTGGGGTGAACCCCCACCACTCATCCACTCTAGCGGAGAGAAACAGCCCCCTCTCGCACAGAGAGGAGAGGCTCGGCCAGTATATATATCTATATTATATTATATATATATATATATAAGAGATGGACAGTCAGGAATCATTCTGTTAAATTCAGTTTCACGTCAGACACCATTCTGTTGATTTATCATTTTAGCCACGTCAGTCTGTCAGTTCAGTTCAGTTCTAAACTCTACATGTAAAGTCCTTGGAAGTCAGTCATATACATATATAATTATATATCTTAACCAAATCTTAAGTTGTTATTTATCACTCATCAAGCAACAACCAACATCTCCTCACAACAGCCTTACAACTGTATATTTTAAAACTATATTCCCGCAGTACACTCTACTTGGTCGATATATGTGTGAAGTCCGGATGTGGTTTTAAATTGGGTATATGACATATTGCATATAGGTTTTGGTAGATCTATATAAGTTATTTTCTAGTAACAGGTTTAGGATAATTGGTCTGAGGTAACCTCAAGTTTGAGAAAAAATCCTTAAAAAAAAAAAAAAAGAGAAAAAAATTAAATAAAAAAACAGGTTTTCATTTCTTTCTCCCAATATTAAATTATCCAAATTTAACTAAATTATCATTTTTATCTCTGTCTATAAATTGATTATCTATTTTTATTGTACCCCATTATTATAATAAATAATTAAAATAAAATATTGGGCAAAGCATGCTAACCTAATTTAATACGATCTTGGGTAGATAGCAGCTGAATTGTAAAAAAAAAAAAAACAAATAGAGATATTATCTTTAGAAATTAGTTTATATTAATAAATTAATATATTAGCTTTTAATTTATGCTAACCCTCATAAGAAAAAAATTATCAATTACTGATATTGATTAATAATGAATAAAAGGTGATATTGTCGTAGAGTAAGCATTTTAAAAAATTGTTTAAACTTTACTTAACGGCATAATAATATTCTAATAGTCAAGATGATTTTTCTTTGTTGGCTGTTAGTTGTAAGGGGAAACAAAGAATTTGTTGGCTTATTGACCAATTCAAGGTAAAAAAAAGAAGAAGTAATTTTTTAATTGATCTTAATAATTAAAAAGGTCGACGTTTCGGCAAACTTTGTTTGCCTTTTTCAGGAACAATCCAAAAAAAATTGCCGAAACGTCGAACTTTTTAATTATTTAAAAAAAAAACAATTACAAAATTACATTTTTTTGTTTTTTTACCTTGAATTGGTTGATAAGCAACAAATTCTTTGTTTCATCAATAATATTCTAAGCAGAAGAGAATTGATTGTAGTTAACTCTTACAATACAAGATTGAGTTTGTATGTCGCCATTCTATTCTACTTTCTATTACTGTTGATTGATGAAGTATTTGCAATCGTGTCAAAATTTTGGAAACTGAGTATTTACCGGAAACATTGTGCAATAAGCATTGTCAAAATTCCTTAATATAATTTCTCAGAAACAGTTGTAAAGATTCTCTTTTGAATCTTATAATGAGAATTATTCAAATAATTATAACCTATCGCTTTGGTTAAAAACTTTTTTCACCAACAAAAATTTATTTAGTATATATTCAAGGAATAGGTTCAACTTAAAAGTCGTTAAAAAAAAAAAAAATTACTAAATGGTTGTGACAGTGGGCGCTGTCAGGTAAACAAATATAATCCCCACTACTTTATAACCATTGTACGTTTAAAAATTATTGTCAATTGGAAAAGTAATAATTTTAATAAAAGAAACGCTGTTTGATGTTTTACACGGATTTTATTTTATTTATTTATTTTTTTTTTTTGTAGTATACATTGGAAAGAAACTATAAGCTATCGAAATGTACTACATCATTTATAAACAATATGGATGGAGTTGTCCTCAGCGTGGCCTAGTGGTTAGCGCACTCGACATTGCGGTGTTGAATGCAGGATTCAATTCCTAGGAGGGCAAAGATAGTATTGCCCCAGCGTCGTGAGAAAAAGTGGTGGTAACACAACTAGTTAGCGAAGGCCGGAACTAAAAGGCGAGGGAAGTGCGGCTTGCTTACATGTCCCCTAATGGAGCTGTTGCGCCCTAGGTTTTTTTTTTATTTAAAAAAAAAACTCTTTTCTAAACTAAAAACCCCCCCACCAACAACTTTATTATCAGATTTAATTTATAAAATAAATTGTATGCAATGCCCAGCTACATACATAGGACAAACATCTCAATATTTAAGAAATAGACTGTACCAACATAAATAAGACTGTAAAACTAAAAAAAAAAACCGACTGACATGACTACAGCACTAACGAAACACTGTATACAATACAAAGATGAATTTGACATGAAAATTTACTTCATCAACAATAATAATAATAATAAAAAGAAATATATTGGAAATGATTCATATTAAAAAAAGATAAATTATCTATCAATTTTAGAACAGACACCAAAAAAGCTTATCCCTCAGTTATAACAATCTCCTGGAATTTCCAAAACAACATACAGACTAAGACACGGTTTTCCCATCCGCTCTCCTAGCCCTTTATAAACCTTGACCCATCCAATGTCCGTAACACTTGGTGATGGTATGTCACAGGTTAAACTACAGTTTGTAAATAATTCTAACTGAAAATTTTTGTAAGTACATTTCCTAAGTTATTTCCATACTTTACTCTTATATATGCCACATATTGTCAAAGTTTCAATAGCTGTGATTTAGTTTAATATTGATCTGTTCTACAACAATAGTTTAAAATAAATGTAAATGTGCTATATATATCATACGTCTCATTTAGTTTATTTATATAGTTTATTTTCATATTAAGTTCATATTTTATGTTGTTTCTATTTTTTATTGATTTGTATTAAAACCTTTGTACAGCCCTGAAGAAGGCAATAAATTTGCCGAAACATCGGTAGAAATTTAAAAAAGAGTTCTTTTGTATGACCGAACCTCAATATCCAATTCACAACATTTTTTTTTTTTTTAGTGGTTAGAAATCAGCAAAAATCTAAACATTTCTGGATAACATTCATTTTAAACAAAAGTATTGGCAGTACAATGAATCTAAGGTGTATGAATGGAGTTGATGAGGAGAGTAATTATGATTGATTAATTAGACGAGATCTGAAGACACTGTAGAAATGGCTATAAGTCTACACAAACTGCACTGGACTTGTAAAGATTTTATAGAATAAAGGGGCAGAGTAGAATTATGACACGATGTGATGTATATGGTTGATTCTGTTAGATAGATATCTAGGTCTCTCACTGGCTTATATACAGGTTTTCCCCACTCTAGCCTGCTTAAGTCAGAGAATACCAGAGAGAGCCTGCTTTCTCTCGTCTGTCTGCTCTCTCTTGCTGGTGTAATTCTCTTTTGCTTTTACAGGTGAAATATCACACGAGCACTTCTTATATATTTTTAACTTCTAGAGTATTCTTCACACTGAGAATCTGTTCTCTGTATGATTACATTCACAGCCATACATGCAGCCAAAAACATTCATATAGTTAGCTAAAATTAACTAGAGGAAATAAAAATACAATAACTTAAGATCTATATAATTTTTAAAGTGATGACCCTATCAAATTATACCTCGCTTTATTTTGATGTTAGAAATGAATAAGAACAAGCAGACTATACGTATAATCCAACAATGCATTGTAATTTTAATAATAACCACCTTGAACTAAGGGTATTTCTTATCAGACTTCATTATTCAATAATATTTGCCAGCTGGTTGTTAGAGAGAAAAAAAAAATGAAATTAAAAGGGTAAAGCTTAGAAAAAAGATTGTTACAAACCAAAAAGGTTAAACAGATATTTTATGGCGGAAGAAATTTTGTATTAGTAAATTACAAAAAAAAAAAAAAATCCTGACGTTCAACACTAACACAACTCTCTTTTACTCCAATTAATAAAATTTAATTAACAGAATTTTCTTTAAAATTGCAACGTTTACAATATTACTTGGGCTGGCCATAAAAAAAGGCTGGTAGGTTTATACATGAATAGTTGGGCATATTTCTGTGGAGAGCACTCTGCCAAATTAAACATAACTGACTGCCCCCTCCCCCAAGATCCCTCTAAAAATAATTTTTCCAAAAAAATTTTATATCTGATTAATAGAAAACAGCAAAAATTAAAAATAGTGAAAATTATTGAGTGGACTGTATAGAATGTAATATACGATATGGGTGAGCAAAATGGGAAATTAAGATATTAAAAATTATATAGACAAAATGAATAAATAAATTTAATTAAAAAAAGGGGTAGCAAATATTATTTATCACTTTCAACAGTTAAAGTAATGGTGCTTACCTTAAAACGCAGAATCCTGGTTACCAGTGCTGGAAACCCCATGTGTCCTTAGAGGGAGAGGAGAAATAGGAATAAGGAAATAAATGTTATGTGCCCTGTAACTCTTGATTCTCTTTGATCCATACAGTGCTACTTGGCTGATGATCGTAGATAATAATTAAAAAAGGGGCTCCCAGAAGCTGCACGGCAGGGAACCAATCAGAAGTAACAACCATATGATTTCACATAACCTCTTGCCGGCTAGGAGATACCGGAGCCGCTTACTCGACAAAAGGACCAGTTTATTAACACTAAACCGAAAGTAACAAACTCGGGTTTCCACAATTAAGGACAACAGAACTGGCATGTAATGCTGTCTATTCAAAAAAGCAGTGTCGCATAACGACTTCGAGCTTAAAATGGCGAGTTACTTAAGTGAGTCTTAGATAGCGACTGACGGAGAGAGGGAAAAATGCATAGATTACCCCCTCTCTATTCTTAGGACACATCTTAATAAATTAGTAACTTATTATCAAGGTAGTACAACACCTTCCCCGAAATAAAATTATTGTACGCTGCCGGTGACAAATTTAAATTTCCATTAAATACCGAACAATATCCATGTGGTTTACTCACCTGAAACAAATAAACAGAAAAAAATGATACTTTTTTTTTGTCTGAATGGCCGAATAATATACCTAAGCTTAAATTAAACAAAAAAAAAAACATATTTTACTGACATTTTAATAGCGTTTTGATGCATATTTTTTGGCATAAATTTTTGTAGATCGCTTGTTTAATGATTTTCTAAAAAATCTTCGATGTGAGCGATCATCCAGTTTATAATGGGTATGTTGAAGGAGAGAAATGGTTTGGTTTGAATAAACAACTAGATATGGCTGAACACTGTATAATGTAAAAGGTGACACTGACTGACTGGACTTTACACTAAAATGGTAGAGTATGGTAGAGTGGTAAAGGGTAAGGTAAATGATACCTTTTGACTGGCGAGTGAACTCTGTTGTTTATGTATGTTCTGTAGCTGTATTTATGCAGTTTCTCCCAGAGAGTGGTCCTGTCATTTTTGTCTCTTTTTCTCTGCTAGGGATCCTCTGTTTCTTATGTTAACCAGTATCACAGTTAGTAGTGAAACTCTAGTTATGAATTGCACAAAACATGACAAGAAATCTGTCTACAGAGATACTTCGACTCTAATTTTGGCTATAGAATGACAGAAAATATTATTCCTATAAAACTTAATTATATGCTAGTTCTGTGAAGCTTTAGAAATAAAGTTTAATGGAGCTTTATTATATATGGTTTACGATAGACAACTCTGGATCTTGATGCATTTACCAGGGGGAAATTTATTCAAATTTGGGTTGTGTAATTGCAACGAAGTTTTGTAAGAATTTTATAGAACAACCACAGGCAGTATACAAATAATGATTCTCTTTGGATGCGCTAATGTTGCTAGGTAGTCAAAATATATTGTGTCCTTACTAGAAGAAGTTAAGGAAGGCAGTGAGTGGACAACAAAATGTCGGAATTTTGCTGTCGAAAAGAAGATTCTTTGACAGCCTCGACAATCGCATTAGACCGAAAGTGCGACTTTACTGAATGTCTTTTTCCACCCCCACCCCCCAGTTTTTCGTGATTTACTCGAAAACGGTTTCAATGGTCTTCTTTAAACGCCCTATACTATCTACACACATAAATATCCTTTTATTTTATCTATCACTTTTATTTTGGAAAATTTTCCCTGGGAAATTTGATTTTTTGAGTGTTTTTGGGGAAACAGTAATGTTGTGCTTTCCTTTAAAGTACTATTTCAATAAAATATATGCTTTTTACCACCTACATAATACATTAGAAGCATTGATAGAATTCCAAATTTAAAGAAAATCAGTTTTACCGGAAGTGCGGTTTCTAGACAATGGTTATAACGATTTGTTTTTTAAGCTTAAAATACTTGCTTTATAAATAGAAACGTATCATTTTTATTTCATTTTTACTTTCTCTTACTCCTAGTAAGAGGAAGTATTGTAATCGTGTCAAATTTTCGATATCAAGTTTTCACTGGAAATATCCGTTTTGAGGTTCGGTGAGTACAAAAAAGTGGTTTTTAGCAAATGGTCTACGTGTCTGTGTATGTATGTATGTGAACAGCATAGCTCAAAAACGAAAAATCGTAGAAAGTTGAAACTTGATATTCCGTTTTCGGTATCATTATGGGATCCGACAATAGGCCAGCGGTCGAAATTCCTCGACCGGAAGTACCACTTTACTAAATGGTTTTTTTCCCCCTTTTTGCAGTTTTTTCAATACTTGGCTCCAACGATTTTCTTAAAACTTGTTACATCAACTACACTTACAAAGTGATCTACAATTTTTATTTGAAACATTTCTCCGGTAAAATGCATTCAAGGGCACTTTTAGGGACGGGAAGGGCTGGTGGGTTGTCCTCTAAAGTCTGTTTAGTTTACTCTAAAGTCTGTAAAGTTTAGTTTACTATACAATTCTATCATCTAAACAATATTAATTAGAAATTAAATGTGTTGTTGAAATTCCGAGTTTGAAAAAAATCCGGATGACCGGAAGTGCGATTTTTACTAAAATGTATTTTTTTCAGATTTCTGGTATTTTTTTTTTTTTTTTTTACTTTCTTGCAATTTTCTCAAAAATGGCTCGGACGATTTTCCTTAAACTTTAAATATCAACTACACATGCAAAGATCTACAACTTTTATTTAAAATATTTCTCTGGAAAAATTCATTTAAGGGCCCTTTTGGGGGAAGGGTGGGGTTAGGTTTTGCTCTAAAGTGCTATCATAGTTGATTATACAATCCTACCATCCGAACAAAATTAATTATAAATAAATAGATGTCCAAAATTCCGAGTTTTAAGAAAATAAGTAAACCGGAAGTGCTCTTTTACTGGACTTTTTTTTCAGTTTTCGAGGAACTCCAACGAATTTTATTAAATTTGGTACACAAACTATAAAATTTGTCAATTACAATTTTGAAAATTTGGAATAAGAGAAAGTTGTGTGAGTGTTTCACACCAGAATTTTTTTTTTTCCTTAAAAAAAAATTCATTTTAGAGGGGTACTGGGAGGGGGCTGTCAGTTAGTTTAAATTTAAATTTGCACAAGATTTGTTAGTTTCGTCATAGAGCGCTCCACATAAGGCCGCTCAGGTAAAGAAATCCCCACCACAATTTTTCTGATTAAATTGTTTGTATTAATTAGTGTTAGAGGAATTCGTTTGAGTGTTTCACACGAGGTTTTTTTTTTTTTTTTTATCGTAAATTAGGCACTCAAAACATATATTTCCGGTAACAACTCAATTTCGAATATTTGACACGATCGTAATACATGATCGTAATACAAGATTAGAGAAAGTAAAAATTAGCAAGTTTTACACAAAATTATTTGCAGATGATAATTAATTTAAAAGAAACACTTTTTGATATAAAAGGAAATTTGTCATCAATACTTTAAGTATATAATTAATATAGTAATTAAGTGTCTCTATAATTTTCACAAAAAAAAAAAATGAAAAAAAAAATGGTTGACTGGATTAAACCGAGTAGAATTATTAGGAGGTAACATAATAAATATTTAATTACAGACATTTATTAAAAATGTTTTTTCTCTATATATTTTTAATTTTCAACAATTATTATTAAAAAAAAAATCTGGTTTATATTTAATACTAGAAATTATAAATGGAATCATATTTTTAAATAAACAGAAGATTGTAATATGTCGTGCTGACAAATGTTGCACATAATTTAATTGTATAACAGCAAAAACAGGAAGAGCAGTGTGTGAGGCACCAGGTACCGCTACCACTGCAATGGCCCAAATAAATTCTCCTTCTACCTGCCATACATATATACATAATATATGACGTAAACATTGTGACATCATATATAACAGTAGAGTGGGAAAACAATTTATTATTATAGTGTCATACCATTTACAGCTTGCTAATTTCCCAACTTTACATTGTCCACATTAATATAATCTTCTTAAAGTGTTAATTTATTTTTTCAATTTTTTTTTTTGTTTTTTAATAATTGTGAATGTATTCATTATTTTCCATTTCTGATGGTATAACAGATTTACTGGCAACATATGTTACTCCTCTGTCGACGAGGAAATTCACAACAAGCGTTGAGGGAGCTTCATGTTGCTGGTCAAACAGTTTCAGCGCTGCTTATTTCATGTCATGCCTCACTATACTGAACGGACGAATAGGTTACTAACTTCACGTATCACGTATCCCTCCTAAAGTCCACCAGGAGCTACAAAAATCATATTTAAGCTCTAACCAATTTTAGATCAGCTAGAAATCAACATTCCAAGATATCTATTAATCATTTATATATCTATATCTCAATCAAGATATTAATCTATCATATTATCATATCTATCATATTATCTATCTATTATATCTCATATCTATCATAATAATCAAGATATCTATATATCATTTATCTTTCCGGCTTAAGTACCCGAAATTATTGGGAAAGATAAAAAAATTATATAATAAAAAAACGTGTATTACCAGTGAAAACTTGATTTCCAAAATCTGACACGATTACAATAGTTACAGCAGTAGTGAAAGTAAACATTTATATAAGGATGTTGAAAATATTGTAAACTATAAATAGACTTGTACTAATGCAAAGAGAAAACTTAGCAACGCTGTTTGCTTGCTTGGGTCGCTTAAAAAAACTGAGCGACCGGAGGTTGTAGTAAATGGACCTTACTCCTTCAAAGTGGTAAATGGACTCCACTCTCTCAAAGTGGTGATCTTCTTTACTCACCATCAATTTTTTGTTCCCTCACCAACCACATCTCTCTTTAATTCACTTTCCTTTTTTTTTCTTTTTTTTTTTTTTTTACTCTTGACTATTTATAAAACATTTTTCAGTAAACTGTATTTCCTTTATACTTATAAGTTACAAAACAAAAACACAAATTTTAAAAAATTGTAAGTTCAAAGATTTTTATTCTAGACTTGATTAGAAGGTTCATTCTTTACAAAATATTGTCCAGTGTAATGGGCTGAAATCACTTCCTATCCCAAGTTCACTGCAATTCTCCCTCAAGTTTGAAAGGGGGTAAACTAGGAGGAGAAGTTCAAGAGAGAGTTTTAGTCTCTTAAGATCTCTTAAGAGCTTGCAATTCTAAAGAAAGGATCATTATTTGAATCATTATCAAACCAACCACATAAGTACTTTCACTCTGCCAGTCACTTTCTTTTCACACTTCCATACTCTCTCTGTGAAATAATAATTCACAGTGTAAAAAGTCCTTGCAGTGTTTAATAGCAATATATGTATATAAGTTTAAAGATACTTAACCAGAGTATTTCTCTTCCGCCCAACCCATCGAAAAAATTTGGTTTGGAGATCTATCTAACCTTTTTCTGTATATGTCACTTTAAGGGAATACCTGCAATCTTTATCAGTAGTACAAGCGACTTTTCCGAATTTATCAGTTTCTCAAAATTGAGTTCTTATTCGATGTGTAGCCTGCAGTATAGGATTCTGAGATATTGTGTGGAATTATTCTCGAAAATGGCTTCAATTTTCTTTAAACATGGAATGTTTACTCCAGTTAGCATTTTTATTTGAAACATACTTTTGGAAAAATTAATGAATCTGCGAGTTAGTTTCAAAATGTTTTTATGGTTTAAAAGCGCTGTCTTCTGAACTACAAAGTAAGCACTTCCAAGTATTATGTGTCTCATATTGACCAATTTCCACTTTTCGAACTCAGGGGATCTTAAAACAACGTGATAATTCAATTTCAAAAATTCCACATTTAAGAAATTCACTAACAATAAGAGATAGTAAAAAATGCAAGAAAAACGGTAAAAACATCAAAAATTTAACCTGGCTCTCTACGTTTGAGACTGTAATGGAATCGTTTGTTGAATGTGTGATTCCTGGAGTAGCAGATGTCTTGAAGAGGGCGGAAGTTAGTTGAGAGATTTTGGGAAGTTATGCTCGAATAATTAAACGGTTTATATAAAAATAACTATAATTGGACAATACTTTGAACGTTAGAAATGGTAACTAATAATTATAATAAAATACTTAGTAATAAATAGAAGATAAATTAGAATGATAAAATAACTAACTAAGATGCACAACTAAGAGAATGATAAGTTTGTATAGTAAATTGCCGCTTGTGTATAAAGACGTGCTCGTTTGGTTGTAGACGATATAATAATCCTCATTCGTCGTATATGATCGAGTTTATATATTACTGTTGTTCACACTCACACCAAGACATCTGTCCTAGTGTGCGACCTTCGTAGTTTGCTGACCTTATTCAGGTCAGTTCAGTGGCCAACCTTATCGCGGTGCTTGCTTACTGATGTAAGTATTGATGGAAAGGCTTTGTTGTTTGTTTGGTTGCGGCTGTTTTGAAGCCGGCGGCCAACTAGGTCGCAGGTTTTATTACAGCCACTCTTTGTTAAGGTAGCAGCTGGCTGGAACCACTAGTTGTAAATTATTATTTCTTTGGTGTTTGACTTTGCCGATGTCAATGACTTTGCCATGTCATTACAAGACATATCACAACATCATCTTCTCATTTCTTTTCTTTTATCTCTTCATTCTTATGTATTTTTATACAAGGTTACCTGGGCAACGTAACCTTTTAGAAAACAGGCCTGTAGTTTTCTGGTTGAGCGTAACTCAATCTATCCTTAAATGGATCAACCGGATATGAAGTCTTATGAGACTTCTATGGAGGATATGCTTTGCCATCGCATAATGATGACAGTGACGTCCCCTTCTTCTTAGACGACTCTAGTCCTTGATAGAGAGAAACTGGTAAACCGGAAAAACTAAAAGATGTTCCTTAAACACACGATTATCAAAGAGGAAAATGATTTATTAGGAAGATTACCTGGCGAGCTATTAACCACTAAATAACTATCTGATATATAAGAGTTCTAGCAAATGTTCAGAAGAGTAACTGTTGGTGAGCAAGAAACTGGTGAACATTGTTCAGGAAAGCATCTGTTCGCAAACAATTGTTCAGGGAAGCATCCGTCCCCAAACAATTGTGCAAGAAAGTCATTTTTCGGGGAAGCAGCTGTTGGCGAGCATTATGCCAGAACCGCCAGTGTACTGTAGGAGAAGTGAAGATGAGATTGATTAACAACCAAGAGGTGGCTATTTCAGAAGGGTCTGAGAAGGTACCCAGAGAAGAAAATAATTCTTAAAAAAAAAAATATATATTTGAAAGTAACTCCAGATTTTTTTTTTGAGGGTTTATGCGCAGCGACCATCCAGTGATCTTATTGTACCCCCTCTGGTACCGTAAGTGAGCTTGCTCATCCATTGCACCCCTTCCAAGCTGAGATCCCTAAGGAATCCCAGAATCTTGGTTGTAGGGTGGGTATTTCCCCTTCCTCCACCTGGTCCCAGGCTGTTAAATCTTCTTTGGATGACGGCGTTGCAGTCGGTGAAGAGATATATTGGAGTTTCCTCCATCTCCTCACCGGATTTGCGTGTGCCATCTGCATGGGCCCAGTTTTTCAGGTGTCACCTGAGCCTGCAGTAATTGGTCGCTGACTCTGCAAAAAGGGCTCAGACCCCAAGAGAGGAGATGCATCGCCTTTTTTTACCAGGGTGTCGGCCACTTCGTTGCCTTCCAAAGCTGACATGTCCCGGCACCCACAATAAGGTAACTTTATTTCTTCTGTCTAGGTCGTTAAGCTCTTACCTAGGCATCCCCAAACCATTTTAGAACTGATAAAATAAGAGCTCAATGCTTTAATGGCAGCCTGACAATCGGATAGGATAACTATATCCTGATTCCGATATCCTATATCGAGGTTAAACTGTACACACCCTCCAATAGCGTCAAGTCCCACCTGGAAGATGCTGGGAAACATACTCATGGGTTCCAGGTGTTTGGTTCTAGGCCCAAAACACCCTTGCTCAAGTTCCCTCGAAGGTCTTGGACCCGTCTGTATACCACTTCCTTTGCTTCACTCCCTTTTCGTACTTAGCTTCAAAGATAAGTTTCTAATGAAGCTATATTTCTTAATCATGCTGTCCTTAGAGAGATCCCAGAGGAGAGGCCGGCAGAAGGGAATAAGTTCGCTCCCTAGAACCTAGCCCATATCCCTCACTAGAGATCACTCCAGATATTAAAATATACATATATTTGAGATTTGAATCAGAAAAAGAATTTGATTTGAAAAAAAAACATGCAAACAAATACCGAATAAATAAATTAGGTAAATTAAAAAGATTAGATTTACAATTTTTGGAAGGCAAAACATTCATGGGTGATGCTGCAGAATTTATAAATATGTAAATGATAATGTTTCTAAATCTCCACCCTCCACCGGAGGATCATAACATATTGTAAATGTATTGTCATTGTTTTTTTTTTCCGGCTACATATGTAACTATGCATGTATTACCAAGCGTTCTTTTATTTTGTTTTTTTTTTTTAATGCTTAGATATAAAGTTTGTTTATGAATTTGTTTCCAATTCTTTGTGATTATTCTATTTCTTATATTTTATTACAAAATTATGATGTGATACGGCAATCCTCACAGTTCTGACTGAAGAATTAGCTTGAAAGTTGGTATTTTTACTAAATTTATAAATGTTGAAACATTCAAAATAGAAAAAATAAACGTGGAGAGGAGATCTCACATGTTCACCAATTTAGGTGTTTCCGTGGAATCTGTGACTTAGATATCCAAACTATTGAAGTTTGATCAATATTATTGACGCTCTCTTCTCTACTACAATGTAATCATTTCAGTATTACCTGCCATGGGTATTAATTGACATGGACATTATCTTTATTTTATTATATAAATCATTATAATTTAATATAGTGTGAGTGTTTTACATCAGATTCGATAAAAATAATGAGGAGCTAAACTAGTTTGTTATCAAATTGCCATCTGATGCCGTTTTTTTTTTTTGTTTTTTTTCAATTCAAGAAAAAAAAAGAATATAATTTCTGCCAATTAATACGAGAGCTTGGTCAGTGTGCAATACTAGTTAAATCAGATTTTGGAATTATCACAAATTGATGCTAACTAATTTTCCTTTACCCTAAACTGCTATTTCCGTTTCTAAAACTTCCTATTTGGTTAGTTGCCAAAAGAATATTTAACAGAGATTTTATGAGTGCCAATATAGCATTTTATTAAGTAAAAAAGCTTTATATAGATTAAATGGCTATCATAATTTCATTTAATTGTAATTACAACTATGATTAATAACGTAATAATGCCCTGATCATTTTATTGTATATTTGTAAAAAGATCCCTTGTCAGATAATTTGACCTTGATATTCAGTGCACATACTTGTCAAAAAATTACCGGAATATGATTTATTTAAACAAATTAAAGTTCCAAAAATCTGGTGTGAAACAATCATGCTACTTTCTCATACTCAAAATATCATAATTTTAATTACTAATTTTTACATTCTCTTACTCCTAGTAAGAGGAAGTATTGTAATCGTGACAAATTTTCGATAATGAGTTTTCACAGGAAATATCCGTTTTGAGGTTTCCTGAGTTAGCAAATGGTCTGTGTGCGTATGTGAACAGCATAGCTCAAAAACCAAAAGTTGAAACTTGATATTCCTTTTAGGTATCACCATGGGATCTGACAGTATGTTATCTGTCAAAATTCCTCAACCGGAAGTACCATTTTACTAGTTGTTTATTTTTACTTTTTTGCGTTTTTTCTCAAAAATGGCTCCTACGATTTTCTTCAAACTTGTTACATTAACTACACATACAAAGAGCTACAACTTTTATTTAAAACATTTCTCTGGATAAATTCATTAAGGGCTGTTATGGGAGAGGGTTGGGGATAGGTTTTCATCTAAAGTGCTATTTCAGTTCATTAGACAATTCTGTCATCTAAATAATATTAATTAGAATTGAATTTGAAATTGAATTAGATTAAATTTTAATTGAGTTAAAAAAAAAAATCGGATAACCGGAAGTGCGTTTACTTTACCATCTTACTACATGATTTTTTTCACTTTTTCCCAATTTTCTCAAAAATGGCTTCGACGATTTTCTTGAAACTACTTAAATAAACTAAACATACAAAGATCTACAACTTTGATCTGAACCATTTCTACTGGTGAAGTCATATTAGGGGATTTTTCGGGAGAGGGGTGGGGTTATGTTTTTCTCTAAAGTGCTATCACAGTTGATTATACAATTCTATCATCCAAACAAAATTAATTAGAAATAAATAGATGGCCAAAAAATTCCGAGTTTCAAGAAAATTAATAAACCGGAAGTGCGCTTTTACTGAATAGTTTTTTCAGTATTCGACGGATTTCATTAAATTTGGCACACAAACTAATAAATTTGTCAATTATAATTTTGAGAACTAGAGTAAGAGAAAGTTGTGTGAGTGTTTCACATCAGATTTTTTTTTTTCTTTGTCAATTTTATTGTTTCTATTAACTATATAGGTGATGGAAAGTGTATTTCATTATTACACACTTAATTTTGAAGCAGTTACATAGCAGGCGGCTCACTGTCTACTGCTTTATGCAATTTAAAATTTTTAAGTCTTAGCAGTTCCAGAGTCCACTGAAATATGCTATTATTGAGAAAATGGCAAAAGCTTGGGAAAGAAAGAAAAAAGTAAAGAACATTCGTAAAATCACAACTTAAATTTACTGGGTAAATTTCTCAGCATCTTCCAGGCGGAGATATACGCAATTGGAAGACAAATCAACCTCGATAGGGGATATAGGAATCAGTAAACTGTAATCCTTTCCGATAGCCATTAGAGCAAGAGCGCTCTTGTCGTCCGCTCTAAAATGGTTTGGGAATGCCTGGGTAATAATCTTAATGACCTAGGCTGGAGGAATAAAGTCACCCACAGAAAAGGGAAGTTGGGCAAAAGGGAACGAGATGGCAAACGCTCTGGCAAAGACAGGTGCTACATCCCCGCTGCTAGGACCTGAACCTTTTTGTGGTGTCAGCGGCCAGTTTCTCTTGGAAGAACTTAGAAAGGAAGAGGAGGAGGTAAAGAGGTCTCAACTCAGGAAGTCCTTCCCCCGACTACGTCAGGCCAAGATCTGCCCTGGGAAATTATAACCAACGGAGATCGGAAGCTTGCTTCGGCCTTATTAAGTACAAATTCCGCATTCATAGGGGTTTCCTCAAGGGCGCATTGTCGACTCAGAGGACATCTGCCGAAGCTGGGTTTGGAGAGTGACAGCATATGCAGATTATTTGGCGAGGAAACTCCATTACAACTCTTAACGGATTGCGAGGCTGCCACTCAGAGAAGATTTAAGAACCTGGGTAGTTACCAGGAGACAGAGGGGAATATACCTTCCCTAGAGCCCGCCAGGTTATTAGGATTCCTTAGAAATCTTAACGTGATAGAGAAGTTGTAGACGGTGTACGCTTGGGACAACTGTTTGGGTGCTGTGAGTAGCCTGCGAGTTACCCAGGGAACATAGCACAATAGATCGTGAAGGTGGCAGTGCATCAGGCCCCCTCAAAAAAAAAAAAAAATAAACATAAGAAATCTAAAGACATGTATACAAAGGTGTTTTGGTTGATTCCGCAAAGTTGGAAAGCTACAGAGACATTTTCCGTGACAGCCTGCTGGTAACGCCCAAAGCCGGTCGATGACCACAAAAAAAAGCAGGCTATCACTGAAAATGTCTCTCTGATGATATATATAAAGATTTAGTTTTTAGAATTTTTAGCTTCTAGAAATTTTTTATTAGGTAGGGCATCTGGAGGTATGTTAGTGGGAGTGAGAAAAGGGAATATTAGTTTGAAATGTAAGTTACTTTCTGATTGGCCAATAGTAAAAATTAACACCACCTTAGGAATTATACATGTATTGCCGATTTACTTAAACTGTAATAACTGGGTTACTGATTTTGAGAAATTAGATTATTTTTTAAATAATAGAAATGATCTTATGTATATTTTGATAGGGGACTGGAATGGGAGAATAGGAAGTGATAATGGGTTTATAGAAGAGGTAGACAAATTGACGGAGAATATAGTTCTGCAAAGAAGTACTAAAGACAAATTTAAAAATAGCAGGGGCTCCAGAATTATTGAGTTGTTGGCGGATAATAATCTGGTTGTATTAAACGGAAGGACTGTAGGGGACTTAGGGGGGGAATTAACCTATATAGCAGGAAGGGGAAATACTGTAATTGATTATTGTGCGGTGGATTTTGGAATTTTGAGCACGATAAAGAGTTTTGAAGTTGTTGCTGAAAATTTTTCGGACCATATGCCTTTATCGCTAACACTTTATTTAGAAAATGAAGAAAATACAGATAAAACAATTCCTTTACTTCCGGTGCTTAGATGGCCTAGAAATAAAAATGATTCACAAATTTATCAGATTCAACTTAACGAGCTTATAGATAGTATAAAACTTGTAAATGAGCAAGTAATAGATTTAGAATTTATCAGGAATGTAGTAAGGGAATGTGCAGAAGGTGGGGTTAAAAAAGGTCCTGTTAGACGTAATGCTAAAGCAAAACAACCTTGGTTTGATAAAGAGTGCGACAAAGCTCGCAAAAGAACCTTTGCGCTGCTCCGCTTGTTTCGTGAATGTAATAGTTTAATAATTAAAGAACGGTATAGGAAATGTAATAAAACTTATAAAAAGGTTTGCGAAAAAAAAAGAAAGGAATATTATTTTGGTATTGCTCGAGATTTTATGAGTGCGAAAGATTCTAAAACATTTTGGTCTTTAGTAAAAAAGTTTAAAAAAGCCAATTTTGAATGTGGTACTGAAATTAAAGCAAAAGAATGGTTAGAGTATTTCCAGTCATTATATAACCCTCCTCTTATTTCCGAGAAAATTAATTTTGTTGAACCCTACATTATGGATGATTATTTGGACTCCCCTTTTGCTTTAGAAGAATTAAAAGAGATACTTAAAAAAGTAAAAAATAATAAAGCTCCAGGGATGGATAGAATACCCTATGAGTTTTACAAAAATGTTACTGGTCCCTTCCTCGAATTGATATTAAAAGCTTTTAATAACATTATAGAGACAGGGAATTTACCCTCAAATTGTAAAAAGGCCATAGTGTTCCCGTTACATAAGAAAGGGAATCGAAATATGGTGAATAACTATAGGGGATTATCATTTATAGACACTATAGTCAAATTGTTTACGGGGATACTGGCGAACAGATTGACACTGATTGACACAGATTGAAGAGTGGCCAATTATATGAGGGTCAATGTGGCTTCAGGAAAGGGTACTCTACCATTGATAATCTATTCGTTTTAACTAATATAATACAATATTACATTCAAGAAAAGAATAAAAGAGTTTACTGTTTTTTTGTAGACTTCAGAGCAGCATTTGATTCTATAGACCGAGATTCGTTGTTTATCAAATTGGCAAACCTTGGGGTATCTTCAAAATTTATCAGTATTGTCAAAATGTTATATTATCAGACTAGTGCAGTGGTGCGGTTGAAGGATGGAGTGTCAGAGCCATTCAGCACCACAATGGGAGTTAAGCAGGGTTGTTTGCTAAGCCCGATTCTATTCAACGTTTACATAAATGATTTGGCGGAATATCTGGGTGAGGGAATAAAGGTGGGGAATATTAATATTAATTCACTTCTATTTGCTGATGATGTGGTGTTGTTAGCGGACGAGCCGTTTAAAATGAAGAATATGGTAAAAAAATTAGAAGCATATATGGAGATGTGGAATTTAAGTATAAACTTAGAAAAATCTAAAATTATGGTGTTCCGTAAAAACAAGGGAAAATTGAAAAAGATAGAGAAATGGCACATTAGAGGCGAACCTATAGAAATAGTAAATAGTTATAAATATCTAGGTGTTACGCTAACTTCAAATTTGCAATTTACTACGCATCTTAATGAAAGATATAAATTAGCAAAAAAGGCAATTAATAGCATTTGGTCCGGCATTTTTATGAACAACCATATTCCTATATCTTCAAAATTCCAAATCTTTAATACAATAGTTTTAACCTCAGTATGTTACGGGTGTCAAGTTTGGGGCTACAAATTATATGAACAAGTGGAGAAAGTACAGAGATTTTTTCTAAAGAAGTTGCTCCGAGTCCCAAAATTTACTCCAAATTATATCCTGTATCTGGAAACAGATAAAAATTACATATTTTTTAGAACTTTTCAGCTGCATTTGAAGTATATATCGAAAGTCTGTTTGTATAGTGACAATAGATTGCCAAAGGTAGTGGGTACTTTAATGGCACAAAGGAAGCTCTTTTGGTTTAAGGAATGGCTTGATTTAGCTAATAAGTTTAACTGTACCATAGAGAGTCCCTTTAGTTCTCCAGAAAACTGCATTAAACAGATAGAGAAACTTCTGGAAATTATGAAGGCAAACGCTACTAACGAATTTTTATTAAAAGCGCAGGCGGCTCAGTACCACCTATTATATAAAGAACTATTGCCAATAAAGTATCCCTATATCAATGATTTAAATAATGCTGACGTCATAAGAATAGTTTTTAAAGTAAGGGGGGACTTACTAAATTTAAATTATAATGCTTGGGATCCTGATAGGACTCATATCTGCTCTCTTTGTAATAATAATGAGATAGAGGATACCGTTTATTTTAGGGCAATATGTCCTATATTAGGATCTATTAGAATTAGGTACATAGGAAAGTATGTAATCACAAAAGGAGAACTAGTTAGATTATTGACAGGGGAAAATATAAAACCTGTGTATAATTTTGCAAAACATGCATTGGAATATAGGGAAGAAAAAATGAAAAATATAATTTAATTTATTTATTTGTTTTTCTTTTATTTTGTTTTTGTTATTTTTTGTATTATAATTTTCACGCCAAACTCCTGGCAGACGGCTGTATTCAGCCATTGCTGTACGCTTTATGTTTGTATCTAAGTTTTGTAAGTTTATATTTGTATAATAAAGCATTTATTCATTCATTCATAGGGGTTTCCTCAAGGGCGCATTGTCGACTCAGAGGACATCTGCCGAAGCTGGGTTTGGAGAGTGACAGCATATGCAGATTATTTGGCGAGGAAACTCCATTACAACTCTTAACGGATTGCGAGGCTGCCACTCAGAGAAGATTTAAGAACCTGGGTAGTTACCAGGAGACAGAGGGGAATATACCTTCCCTAGAGCCCGCCAGGTTATTAGGATTCCTTAGAAATCTTAACGTGATAGAGAAGTTGTAGACGGTGTACGCTTGGGACAACTGTTTGGGTGCTGTGAGTAGCCTGCGAGTTACCCAGGGAACATAGCACAATAGATCGTGAAGGTGGCAGTGCATCAGGCCCCCTCAAAAAAAAAAAAAAATAAACATAAGAAATCTAAAGACATGTATACAAAGGTGTTTTGGTTGATTCCGCAAAGTTGGAAAGCTACAGAGACATTTTCCGTGACAGCCTGCTGGTAACGCCCAAAGCCGGTCGATGACCACAAAAAAAAGCAGGCTATCACTGAAAATGTCTCTCTGATGATATATATAAAGATTTAGTTTTTAGAATTTTTAGTTGAAGATATCAGTTGAATATCAATAACAGTTAAATTTACTTTTTTTTAGGTAGTGTGGGTGACATATTTTGTATTTCATTTACAGAAATGTTTTTAGTCCAAATATTTATTGTATTGGATTAGCATAAACATCGAAAAATATCTGTAAAGTATTAGAGCGTTGTTATCTAAATTTGCTGCAAGGACATGGGCGGACAAAGTTAATTACATTGAATAAATTAAAACGATTAGAATATAGAAATGATAAATAGCATATAGGAATTTTCTTCAAATATATAGTAAAATTGAATATTACAATTTGTAAATGAAGCAATTATAAATGCTTGTTAGCAATGATAATAAAAAAAATTCAGAAAACCAATTATTTAAAAAAACAATTAAATATTAAACAAATGCCCCTGGTTTCATAATCACTGTAAATTAGAACCTAATAAAAATTATTTGCCCTATTGAACTTATATCATAAAACTTTCTCAAAATTAATAAAACATCAATATTGTTATATTAACCAAACATATATACAATAGTGTTTTAAGAAAAAATTAAATTATTTACAGAATGTTGAAAAACGAATTAATTCATATTAGAAATAGTTCAGATTTTTTGATATATTGTAAAAGAAAATCAGCAGGAATAAGTTTAAAATTGGAATAAATAAGTTAAAACAATATTTCCAAGATGTGCTTAAGCCAGACTTGAACATTTTAAAACCAATACATTATCCAACTCTATTTAATAATAGATGATAATATAGACAGAATTTTTACATTAGAAAAACTTAAATTTATTTTATGTAAAGCAAAAAATAACAAGGCCCCCAGAGACCCCCAAACAAGGCCCCCCTTATGAATTTTATAAAAGTTTGCCTTCCAACTTCCTACAAATTCCTCTTCGGTTTTTTTCAACTATATTTATGAGAATGGAGAAGTACCAAAATATTTTCTTGAATCTATATCCAATATATAAAAAATGAAATCACAATTCAATAAATAACTATAGAGTTTGTGATGGATGCCAGAAACATATTTTATTTGAAAAATATTATTTCAAGAATATCCTAACATTCAAAAGGGTAACCCAGGTTGAAGAAGTCCAGTTACTGGAAGAGTTCATGAACCTTGATAGCATTGTCCTACCCCTTCTTCTCACAGGGGAGGATTTGAACGAACAATTAGAAGACATTCCTTCAAGAGAGTTTGTTGTAGACACCAAAGCAGAACACTTGTTTTTCGCTCTCTTAGCATCAGTGCATATTAATAAGTTTATAATATCTTGCAAATAACTTGTAGTTATTATTTCAATAGAATATATTTATTGTTAGCAGTGGTGACTACTCTCTTATTTCTGATACTTCACTCTCTTAAACGTATATACTTACAAGCTCTTTTACTAAACTGCTCATGCCACAAACTACCAGCACACATCACCCAACATCATCAATTACCAATAAATAACTTTATAACATGATTGGTAAATGCTGTATCTAAAGCAAACCCATATTAGGAAGCTCCAAATGTGGGAATATCCGGCAATTTGAACAAATCGAAAAGGTGCAACGTTTTGGAATTATAAAGATTTACAACCTTTCAAACAATACACCTAATTAAGCCTTGTATCTGGAAACGAATAAAAACCTTATACTTCCATATCCTTAAATTAAATATAACTTATTTAGATAAAACTGTTAATTATAAACATAATAATAAATTACTTTTACGATCTCTAAAGAAAGGTTATATAATAAAATTGAATGGATTAACCAATGGGAGAAAATATCGGTGGATGGTCAGAATGTTTTAGATATAATAAACAGTAGTGAAAATTTAACCAAAATAATTAATTTTCTGTTCAACAAGATCTAAAAAATAAATGTAAACAACTCTTGGAAAATCAGTTTGATGGATTACAATCCCATCCAATTTACAAACAACTTAATTACAATCTCAAAAATAATTATATTTACATTATGAAGAAATTTGGTGAGGATCGGTCAAGAAAGAAGCATTCAATTATGCTAACATTTCGACAGAGTTTCCTATCTTTATCAAGGCTTTAATATATATGGATAGTCGTTAAGATGTGAGAAAAAAATTTTAAACATACACATTTGTTAAATCGCAGAAACATAAAAACAAGGAAATTAAGAGTTACTAGTTTCTTGTCTTAATATCATCTACAGAAATGAAAGTTGGATTGAATAGGCAAAGAAGTGAAAAGGATTTGAGGAAATTTTTTGGGGTGGGCTAGGTGAAAGGGAATTCTAGAAGGTCATGTTTTGAAAAAACCTTTATACAGCGCGGACAAATTATTAGTATCAATACGAAAATTAACAGAAAATTTATTTCTTTTGATATATATTATTTCTAATATATTTCTTTTTCTCTTATTAGTTTCTTTTGCTAGTATTTTTATTTTAGAAAAATCAAATTTATGATTTTTTTCCTTAAAATGTTTCATCAGTGCAGTAATATTGTCTTTGGCATTTTTATTTCTGTAGTCGTATTCATTTTTTTACATTTTGTTTTTTAAGTATAGTGTAGTTTGACCAACATAAACAGCTGGACATTGTGTACAGTCTATCTGCTAAACGAGGTCTGATTGTAATTTGTTGGGAGTAGGGTCTTTAAGTTTGCCGTATAACTTGTTAATAGTGTTAGTGCATTTGTGGGCTAAAATGATATTAGAGCGTCTGAAAATTTTAGATATTTTCTCTGACAGTTTGTTAATGTATGTAAAGGAAATGTATTTAGGAGGTTATCGTAATATCCTGTGTTGGTGAGGATAGATGACAATATTTCATTAAGTGTTTTATTAATGAGCTGTTGAGGGTAGCCATTGCTAGAGAAAATTATAGAAAGTCTTTTTTTATTGTCCTGATGAAATTTGACTAAGGGAAAAGACGCGTCTGGAAAAAGCTTTAAGAAAATTGATTTTTTTGGGAATATGGGTGTTGGGATTTGAAATGAAGATATCGGTCGAAGCGTATGTTTTTTGATGCCAGTTAGTTATAAGAGTATTGTTAACATCGTGTGTAATGGTCGAGAAAATTAATAGTATTGTTGTCTTCTAGTTCATAAGTAAAATGTAAACGAGGATGGAAAGAGATTAAATATGTCAAGTAACATTGGCATAATTGAATGTTTCTTTCTTGATCGATCTACACCAAATTTCTTCATAACATAATTCATCAACGGTCAACAAATACTTTTATATTTACAGTAAAATTAGTGCAATAAAAAAAAAAAACTTAATTTTTAGAGCACGTTGTGTAAGATGTTGAATTTAAATGTTTAAAACCACAGGAAGTAGGAAATATAACATCAATTCGTCTTTTGTGTAATAAAAATGAGGATTAAAGTGTAATAATTTTTTTTTTTTAGGTGAATGGCCTGTAATAATTGAATTTAGATACGGATGTCTCAGAGAAACTTATTTGAACAGTATTCAGTGTTATACGAGTATATAAAAGTATATCAAACGAGTATAAATGAAGAAATGATCTCCTGGTCTGTATTGTATAAATTTTTAGTTAAGAGCATTATCTTTATAGAAAAGAATTAGTAAACTAATTCAATTTCAGTTAATTAGTGTTTCCTTTTACTTAATATTAAATAACGTTAGAAATATTTTGTTTATACATATTTTAATTGTTTATTTTCAGTTCATGCCAGGCATCCACTCTACTCACTTCTTTGAAATAATTTTATAGATTAATATTAACATTATTATTATTATTATTATTGTTTATAAAATTTAACTGATTATGTTTTAAATCTCAATTTGACAGAAAGTTGATACAGACCATTGTTTTAAGATGATACTTTAATTTCTGTACTTTTAATTTCCTTCCTTTATTCAAATAAACATGTTTTTCTATTATGTTCTTAATTATAATAGAAACTAGTATCTATTTTCACCTTCATTTCTCCAGATTAAAGTACTGTAGAAGATACTTAATAATATTTTAATTGTAGATAATGAAACAAAACTTAAAAAGATTTTATATTATTATCTCTCTTATTTGAAATAAAAATCAGATATTTCAGTTATCTATGTAATGTGGTGTGTCCCAGTTTCTAACTTAATTTGACTACTAATTTTGTCTAACACTGTTTTGTTTGTTTTTATTAGTTAATAAAAATTTTTTTTATTATTTCACATTGTCTTCGTTACAAAAATTTTACATTATCAAAAGTTAGCTATAAGATTTAATGAGATAAAAAAGTTAATAATTTACAAGCTAAACAAGCTTTATTGTTTACATTGATAATAATTTACATTTTATTTTCATTCTACATTATTATTCGTTCGTTTTATAATTTTTTTTATATTTAATTATTTTCATGCTTTTTTTTTACTTATTTTAATTATTTTCATGCTTTTTCATACTTTATTCAATCTTATTTACCCCATGGTGCAACAGCCCATGAAGGGCCAAGGCTTGCCAGACCGCGATTTGAATAAGGGGGGCGTGTGGAAAGCACGCCGCATTTCCCACGTCGTTTAGTTCCGACCTTCGCTACCTAAGGCGCTACTAACTGTAGCATCCCGTTTTTATCACGATGCTGGGTCAACACCGACTTTGCCTTCACGAGAATCGAACCCTGAATACTCGCATGAAAGGCGAGTGCGCTAGCCACTAGACCAACGCGTGAGGACATTCAATCTGATTAGTAATGTAATATCTTGTTAGCAAAAGTCACTGTAATAAGTTTTCATAAATACAATATTTTTATCTATCTACGTTTTTAAGTTGGTATATTAACACCATTCTATTTAAAATGTTCTTCTTAGAAAATTATTTTATGGAGATCTGAGGAACCTGGAATGTCAAGCGTCTAAAGTGTCATCTAAACTGGAATCTCCCAACCATTTCATATAAAAGGTAACTAGATATTCAGTAAAATTTGTGACTTAGCATTATAAGAAAAAAAAAGTGAGTGTTTCACAGCAAATTTATCTTTTTATTATAAAATTAATTAAACTCTAATATGGAATAAAAAAAAAAAAAAATTAGTAAATTTAGTGGTTTAATGATGATAATATTCATCCAGTTACTGCAACACGGAGAGCTAGCTGTATGTAACTCATTCATAATAAATTAGCACTCAACACTGACAAGCATAACATGCTTGTACAGCCATGTAGGTGAACCTGTTTTCTATCTATACTCCAACTATACTGTATTTTACCATTTTTAGTATATTATAATTATCAACTTGAAAGCAACAAGTTTTATCTCAGTATATGCTTAAAAACTGGTTAATAGTACCTACCTATCTTTTACATAAACAGTAAGATGCTTTAATATATTACTTGTTGCATTTAACTTGTTGCAATCGTGTCTCTTACTTTAGATTAGTGCTTAGTTCAGCTTCAGCACTTCACGGCGACCTCAATAACTTTACTGTAGGATTTTCATAATTTAACAAAGATTTAGTAAAAATGGAGTAAAAGTCAATCTTCATAATTTTGAATGCGGCTTTATTTTTTCCTACATTAATACTTGAATGAAAATTTAATTCATTTTTGGTCATAATTATTTTCAAATGACCTTGTGTGAGGTCACAGCAAAGGTTGAAAATCAAGTTTTTTACTTTTTATTTTTGATTTAATTCGATCGAGGCAAATTTTCGAAGTTGAATAATCATTAGAAATATGTGAAGGGAAGAATTAGCTAAGTGGTTAAGCCTCCCACGCGGAGGCCCCGGCTTGGAGTCCAGCTGTGCTACCCTTAGATTTTTCTTCCTAGGAGCCTTTACAGCTCACTATCGGTGATGGACAGTCTGTAGCGAGAGTCGGAGTGTTGTCTGTAGCGAGAGCTAATGACCATAGATATTGATACGCCTTAAATTAAAAATCAAATATATATGTTTTGGGGCTCCCTGCGAATTGTCTCTACGTGAAACACTCACATCGACTTTCTCTAAAACTGCAATTAATGTAATATAAATGTAAACTTTACTTTAAAATTGAAATGTTTACAGGTTGTCTTGCCATATTAAAGGGGATAGGGGAATACATGAATGTGACATGTATGGTAGGTAACTAACACTAAATAAACCTGCAATACATGTAGCGACAGTTAGATTTAGACATAACACACTGGTCCCCCCCCCCCCGCACGAATGCTCTGAAAATGTTCATAACAAAATTGATAAGTTTTTATGTGTGCAGTAAATATTCCAAGTTAAAAAAAAAAAAATCGTAGAAAATGCTCCTCAGAAAATTCAAAAAAACTCGAAAACTACTCAGTTAAAGTTGCATTTCCGGTTTCATGGAATTATGACCGAAACCTTCTGAATCAGACGTGAATATGGTATCTAAATGGAATATCAAGTTAAGTATCCTCCAATCTTTAGGTTTTGAAATATTTTGTATTCTTACATTCTACTTCTCTCACTTACACAGATAGAGAGAGACATTCTTCCCGTATACCCCTTTTCTAGACCCTCGGGTCTACCCGTTCGGGTTTACCAGTCCCCTGTTGCAAGCAACGAGATCGTTTAACAAGAAGGGGATGTCACCATCATGGAAGGACTTTTAGTGCAATGCCCGACCATAGCAGAAGTGCCCAAGCACTCACCCCGCTTGACCCATTTAAGTGGCAGTTTGAGATACGTTCAACCAGCGCGCAGAGTGATCCCACAACGTGGTCACACACCACTACCAGAAGCTAGAGAACGCACTCTCTAGCAGGCACACCCAGCAACTGCGCTTCAAGCAGTGGGCTGGCTCCGGGGTTAATTTTATATTGCGAGTCTCCTCCCGTTCAACTCATGACCTCGGTCATTGCGATGTCACTTTCTTCACAGCATTATGAAGCTGGGCGCGCAACCCTATGCTACCCTGACCCTAATAATTTTCAAATGACCTTGTGATAAGTCACAACAAAGACTAAAAACTCCAGTTTTTACTTTTTATTTCTGATTTAATTAGATCGGGTCAAATTTTCAAAGTAGAATAATCATCAAGAATACATGAGGGGAGGGATTAGCTAAGTGGTTAGCGCGTTGGACTCCCACGCGGAGGTCCCGGATTCTGTTGATGCGCTACAGATCTAGTCCGAGAAAACTTTGTGATATCACCTCGTATATTTGCTATCAAAACTTGAATGTTAAGAGTTAAAGTTCCCCGAAAACAGTCCAGATTCAATTTTTTTCTAACAGAAATGTGGATTGGTCCGAAATGCTGGATAACATCTGATATTTTATCCGTAATAGCATGCATATTTATAGTTTTCCTTACCGGTTTCGGATTGTTGCTTGACAGCCAATAAGTGTGAGTGTAACAGAAACATTAAATGAAGTGAACTCTCTAAACGAACTTGGTGAATTTGCTCTGACGATGGATGAAAATCCGAAACCGGTCAAGAAAACTATAAATATGCATGCTATGACGGATAAAATACCAGAAATATTTCAAATAAAAATTGAAAATATATAATTAGTATCAGAGACATTTTCCGTGGTAGCCTGCTTCATTTTGTGGTCATCGACCGGTTTCGGGCGTTCGCCCATCTTCAGGATGCGTTTTTCAGACAGTGTGCCAACACAGACTCGTATAGAGTAACTTAGTTTCACACTAACTGAGGTATATTTTTAAAATACTAAAAACTAGGTAAAGGGATGTGGCCAGATGGGTGGGAAAACACGTGTTTGGGTTGTTAAAGGGCAAATTCTTTTCTTACAGTTAGTGTGAAACTAAGTTACTCTATACGAGTCTGTGTTGGCACACTGTCTGAAAAACGCATCCTGAAGATGGGCGAACGCCCGAAACCGGTCGATGACCACAAAATGAAGCAGGCTACCACGGAAAATGTCTCTGATGCTTTCCAGCTCTGCGGAACCAACCACCACAACAAATATAATTAGTAGGCGGTAGTTAAATGAAAATCATGGTACCTCTTATGACATCAATAGTAAGTAATAAAATAAATAGATAACACTTGAATAAAATAAAACTAATAAATTTAGAATCCATGAAGCAAACCTAGCTCTAGATCTATCTAATAATAGTAATCAACATTATCTTGTCAATCCAATGAAATTTGCTTAAAAAAATTCTTATGATATACGAAATCGAGCATGTGTATACCACGTGGATCTTTTTCGTTAGGTATTATAAGAAGTAAGTGTATATAAGTGGATGTGTTCATGCGCTGTTCTGTGACCCAAAATATCGATCGTATTTCCCGCCAACGGCCTTTCTCTTACATATATCTAAACTTTAATGTATACCTCCACTTGTACTAAACAAACCTTTCGTAATTGCCACTGACCACGTAAAATTTCATAATATATATATTCATTAAAATAATAAATATTTGATTATGGATTAAAGGAAATAGAAATATTAAGAAAAAAATATATTGTATATGATTACATTTTTTTTATTTTAGTTTAATCCTTACATTGTAAAGGAAGTGTTATAAGAATCGTTTGAAAGTTTCGAAATTGAGTTTTACCGGAAATATAGATTTGAGTATCCTCCTGAGTACGAAATAACTGTAAACTATTTATTATATTTGATGTTATTTTATTTCATTTATCTTATTTGTTTACATTTTTAATTTTGAACAAATTTAGAATTGTGACTTATAAATATAATATGTAATTGTTGATATTTTTATAAATGTAATAACGTAACACATTAATTTTGCTAATAAATGACAAATATGTAGGGAAGTTACATAGATTTGAATTTGGTAATAGTTGAAAAAATATGAGCAAACTTTCTCTCCCAAAACTGATAATGTTGAAAAAAAAAATAAATAAAAAAATGAAGAAAATGGAATATATAGAGCGACAAGAATGCAAAAGGAAATGAAGAAGAGTATTTTCCAGTGATGTGGAAATTTCAATCATCTTCGGGGAGAGTCTGTTTAAATGTAAAAGAAAACGGAACATTCTATATCTAAACTAGTTGACATCATGTTCTTTTTTCCAGCTTGTCTCTCTTTAGGCCGTCCTCTCCACAGCTCAGTTCATTGATTGTTGATTTTATTAACTTTACAAAATCAGGTATCGTGTTAAATATAAATTGTACAATTATAAATTTCGTGTATTTATTTTATTTTATTTTACTTTTTTTTTTTTTTTTTTTTACTTCTGTAAGGAACAAAAGTATTGTTTTCGTGTCGTATAGATATAAAAATTTTAAGAACCACTGAGATCCAACAAATGGCTTTTGGAAATTAGTCTGTATGTATGTGTGTAAGAACCGCAAAAATGGAAAAAACAACATTAATCTTCACTCTTAAGTATCACTTAAGTTCTTTTACCTAAATAATATCAATCCAAGTCATTCAAAGTTCATCATCATCTGTTATTTATCCAGTTCTAGCAGGAGTTCCTCAAGGGAGCATTCTTTCACCTCTACTATATACTATCTTTACAGCTGACTTACTAACTCATCCAGATACAATTACTTTTACATTTGCCGACGATACTGCAATTCTTTTTCCTCATGTGGATCCCGTCATGGCAACTCATGCTCTACAATCTCATCTTCATATTCTTGAATCTTGGCTCCGGCAGTAGAGGATCAAAGCAAACGAACTTAAATCCAAATTCATAGTATTCACCTTAAACAAAAAAACCTATTCCTCCTCTTTACTTTAGCAATATTATCCTTCCCATTGCGAACCAAGTACGATATCTCAGATTATTTCTTGACAAACGACTAACATGGAACCCTCATACCAGACTGAAACGAATTGACTGCAACTTATGGTATAAAATGCTAAAACGACTACTCGACAAACGTTCAAAACTGACTTTAAGGAACAAGAAAAATGCTATACACTGCTCTTTTAGCCCCCATTTGGACATACGGCATAGATCTCTACGGCACGGCAAAACAATCCAACCTTAACTGACTTCAAACTCTACAATCTAAGATTCTAAGAACAGTAGTTGATTGCTCCCTTCTACGTCTCCAACCACACAATCCACTCCGACCTTAACATTCCATTCATCTCAGAGCTAGACCAATTTCGTTACACAAAATTTCACTCCAAACTAAATTGTCACCATAATCCTCTGATCCAGAATATGCTCACCAGAACACAGCCCAAAAATCCTTGTCGGGGGCTGAAGCAGCGGTGGCCACGCGACCATCTTAACGTACAACGTCGACCTCCTACGGTAGCTGCTGTGTAAGCTTGCCATAGTGGCAAACTAACGGCTTCCATCACTGGATGGTCGTGTTCATGTCTCTTAAGTACAATGTACATATGTATATATATAGAATATATATATATATATATATATATATGTGTGTGTGTACACAAATTACGCACTCATCATATTTGCTTGTTGTACATTGTATTCAGTTGCAAAATAAATTAATAAATTAAAAAAATAATAATAATATCAAGGTACATTAGAAGTATTACTAGATTTTGACAAAGTTATTTTTCCGGATTTCGAAAGGAATCTGTGTCTTAAGATTTTAAATGTTATTAGCGCTATCTGTTGGATTACAATGAAATCATTTTCAAGTACTATCAGCTTTCGGGTGGTCCTTGCACCCTTCTCTCACGCACTCATTACTACAGTCTTTATCGAACTATTTCTCTTGTCCTTTTCTTAGAGTCCTAATATTTCTTCAGGCATCTCCCCCCTCATTACCTTCATTATTTTATCCCATTTCCTGTCCATATTTTTTTCTATTCCATTTTCTGGATTTTATTTTCCTCTTTCATCCATCACAAACTTCAGCAATTTCCCTTAATCGCTTCGCAATTTTCTTATCATTAAGTTTCCCAATATTATATTGAATGGTTCTATCAGTTATTTTTATGGATCTTTAATGATAGTCTCTTTCACTAGGAAATAATCACAATCACATTCACCTCATCTATACTAAAAAATCATCTCAATGGTCAATTTTATTGACCGTCAGGGAGATCCACGTTTCTTTCTATATTTCCTTGAAAGGAAAGCGCATGCTGCTAATAATCAGATTCTTCTGGGTAGCAAAAATCCATACAATCTCGGTTCATTTGAGTGCTCATATCGGCTGTGTGCGCCAATTTTAGGGCTAAAAACAAGCCTTCTTTTCTATATTAACATTAAAGTCCCCTATTATCTATCATCTTTACATCTTATTTAGGTAGAATGTCATATTCGAAAGCAAGTATCTCATAAAAACTGTCCTATCACTTATTATCTTTTTTTCCTCCAATGGCGCATACATACTTTTTTATGGACTTGTTAAAAAATGTTCCTCTGTAGTGCAATATAATGCATATTTTTTCACTTACCAGATTGTAATTTAAGAATGTGTCATTCAAAGCTTAATTAATCATGAAGCCTTTGACGAATGCGTTTGCTTTAAGGCCGCTGTTTATTGGCAAGTAACTATTCAAGTCCATAAATACCGTTTCACTCATCATATCTCCTCTGGACCGTGTGCTAATATGTGGAATCTATATCGTTCTAACTTCTGCAATATTAATCTAATTGGTCCAGCTACGTTCCAACTCCTAACATTCCAGGTCACTATTTCAATTTAAACTTATATTTCTCGCCTAGGTTTTTTCCCTCATGCATCCCATTGCTTCTCTGAATTTATGATAGGCTATATGAATAAAATTTCAATTAAAGGAAA
This sequence comes from Triatoma infestans, assembly GCA_011037195.1. Taxonomy (NCBI): domain Eukaryota; kingdom Metazoa; phylum Arthropoda; class Insecta; order Hemiptera; family Reduviidae; genus Triatoma; species Triatoma infestans. The sequence goes on along the minus strand of JAAEAF010003289.1, from coordinate 55,624 downwards.
TTGCCAGTTTTATAAAGTTGTTGTGGTTGATTACGCAGAGCTGGATCAGTAACAGAAAGTATCAGAGATACTTTCCGTGATAGCCTGCTTATTGTGGATGTCATCGATCGGTTTCGGGAATTCGCCTATCATCAGGATATTGGACTGATATTTAGTGCACACACTTGTGAATAATTACTGGAATATGATTTATTTAAGCAAACTGAAGTTCCCAAAATCTGGTGTGAAACAATTATACGATTTACTCTTGCTCCAAATATCTCAATTTTAATTAAAAATTTTTTTTTCTTTGTCAATTTTATTGTTTCTATTAACTATGTAGATAGTGGAGAGAGTATTTCATTATTACACAAATTAATTTTAGAAGCAATTAATGATGAAGAAGCTAGGCCGGCACACTGTAACTGTTTTATGCAATTTAAAGTTTTTAAGCCTTAGCAGTTCCAGAATACACTAAAAGATGAAATTTTTGAGAAAATGGCAAAAATCTTGGAAAAAAAATGGAAGAACATTCGTAAAATCACAACATAAATTTACTGGGCAAATTTCCCAGCATCTTCCAGGTGGTGATATAAGCAATTGGAAGATGCGTTCAATTCATTCTTGATAGGGGATATAGGGGACTGTAATCCTTTCCGATAGTCAGGCAGCCATTAGAGCATTCAGCGCTCTTGTCATCAGCTCTAAACTGGTCTGGGAATGCCAAAGTAAACTTAATGATCTAGGCAGGAGGAATAAAGTCACCCACAGCCAAGGCATATGATTTACTAGTATGGAAGTATTTATTAGAGTGAATGTTTAGGATTAGAATAAATTAGAATTAGAATGAATGATTGTATGAATGAGTGTGGGGCGGGGGGACCAATACCGGCCAGGGGTGGCAACTTTTGATCGTATACTAAGTCTTCCTGCATTGTTTTAATTTTGGGAGCCACCTTCTCTTGGAGGGGAGGGTCTGAACCGGGATTGACTACCTCGGCAAACATGCGAACAGGGATAATGATTGTTGTGTAAATAATTTTAACTTAGTTTTAAGAAAAAAGAGGTGCAGGAAATATCGATTACTTCAGCCCATATTATTTTAGATGTGAAATGGTTGTGGTTACAATGAATGTATTTATTGGAATGCGAATATTTATTAGTATGTTAGCTTGTATGGATGTATTTATTGGTATGCATCGGTAATCTACTTGTAGGAAGAAAAGTTGAAAAGTGAGAAATATGTAGGATATGAATGAAGATATCATGAAGCAAGTTAATGGAGATTGAGGTTAAATGGTCTGACAGTGTTGGATATTAATCAATTTCGCCCAAAATATAGGTAGAGGAAATATATATATATACGCACATAATATGCATGGGAAAAATAGCTTAGAAGCTAATGCCAAAAAAAAAAAAAAAAAATTATTCTTGTATGCTTAAAAATCGATGTGTCATCTCGAGATATATACGTATCAGAGATTTATTCAAGCCGAACTGAGTCTTTTTTTTTAATATCTAATTAATTTTTTTTTTATCAATTAAATATTTGTTCAATAAGATTAAAACCTCATGCAATGTTAGAAGTATAAATATGTTTAATTGAAAAAAGTTTTAATTAATTTTAATTACTTGAAAAAAAAAGAAGAAAGCTTAATTTGATTGGCAAAAAGTTTTTATTTAATTGAAAGAAAGGCGTAAATTGATTAAAAAATACCTTAATATATTCAATATAAAAAAAAAAACATAAGTTGCAAAATTCCAGTATAAATCTTGATGATATATGTAATGGTTGTAGGAGGAGATGTTGGTTGTAGATGTTGATAGATAAATAACACCTCAATATCGGTATAAGATATATAATTGATATATATGTATATGACTGACTGCCAAGGACTGTATAATTTACACTACAAGAACTGAACAGACAGACTGACGTGGCTAAACGATGTGTACAATTCAAGTGTGAGACTGTGAACAGAATATCCCCTTTTTGACTCTGTCTCTCGTATATATATCCAACTGGCTTCTCCTCTCCTCTCTCTCGAGAGGGGCTCTTTTCTCTGATGCGTGGTGGGGGTTCACTCGCTATGTGGATGAGTGGTGGGGGTTCACTACCCCCTACATCCCTTTTGACTCTGTCTCTCGTATATATATCCAACTGGCCTCTCCTCTCCTCTCTCTCGAGAGGGGCTCTTTGTCTCTGATGCGTGGTGGGGGTTCACTCGCTAGTGTGGATGAGTGGTGGGGGTTCACTACCCCTACATATACATAGTCAATGTTTACATATATTCTAAAATTTCACGTCTTCATGAAAAATCTGTATAATGAATATTAAATAAAGCAATCTCTTGAAGTGAAATAATAGATTAACAAAGTCTTTCGACAGAAATAAATGTAAAAAAAAAAAAAATATATATAATAACGATTTAGGGTTTGCTGGATAATTAAGACATATTCCTAGCTAACTCATGAGTTATTTTCAAGTTATTCTTTCATGCTCGAATATATTACATATAGAAAAATATTAAAAACAGTTTTTTCATAATTATAAGTTCTTCAAAAAATGTATTTCCGGGGGAAAAAAAAAAAACCAATTTCGAAAAAAATTGTGACCCAATAACAATGCCTTTCTTGACTCAATACAGCAACAATAATTACGATATTAAAAAACAAAACAAAAAACTTTCGTTTTATGATGTAATAAATTTATAAATAAAAAAATGCGTGAAGTAATATTGTATTTTCATTCAAATTTTTAAAAAGACTCGTGCAAATTGGTTTGAAAGAAAAATTACTCAGTTCTTTCACTAATAAATTGGAAGAGTATTGATTCGGACGTGACCAGTACCAGTACAGAATATATAAATTTAGTATCTTATTTTCTAAGTTGTTTAGGGGATGGACTGTACAATAAAAATGGACAGCTCCTGTTAAAGTAATAAAATTTGGTGTGAAATACAAGACATTTTTTTTTACTGCAATTTTCAGTGATAATTGACACATTTTCTTCATACTTATTAATGTTTACTGACGTGTCTTCAATGTTGTATCAATGAGTGTACCTAAAAACCTAATAAAATCCCAATATATAACCACAATAATTTAATGAGTATAAATACAATAATGTAATAATTGTTGTGGTTGGTTCCGCAGAGCTGGAAAGCATCACAAATATTTTCCCTGATAGCCTGCTTTTTTTTTTTTTTTTTGGTTGTCATCGACCGGTTTTGGGGTGTTCGCCCAAAATCAGGATGTTTTTGTCAAAACAGTGTGATAATATAGACTTGTTCAGAGCAAATTTGCTTGATACACTGGTTTTTTACCGGTTTTAAGACCTAACTAAGTTAAGAGCGGATTCGTTGATACCTGGGTATGGGTAAACATAATTTGTTGTTTTTTGCTTTTAAAAATGGAAACATCCAACAAGTGGAGGATGTGTAACTTAAATTACGTTATTTTTTGGAAGGAGATTTACTTTGATAATTAATTACTTTTTTGGTAATCCGAATTTATCTCAATATTTTATTTTTTTTAATTTGTTCTTTGAGTATAGAACAAAGCCTTAAGAACAGTATGCCAGCCGTGGACTACTGTGGAATAATTAATGATAAGTGGAACAGTTAAAGATAAAAGTGCCCTTAAATGAATTATTCCCATAGAAATGTTTTAAATAAAAGTTGTAGATTTTTGTATGTTTAGTTTATATGTAGGAAGTTTCAAGGAAATTGTCGGAGACATTTTTGAGAAAATCGCGAAAAAGTGAAAAAAAAAAAAATCATTTACTAAGGTGGTTAATGTAAAAGCACTTCCGGTTATCCGTTTTTTTTTTTTTTTTTTTGAAACTCAGAATTTTAACAACATATTCAATTCTAATTAACATTATTTAGGTGGTAGAATTGTCTAATAAACTGAAATAGCACATCACATGTAAACCTAACCCCACCTCTCCCCCAGAAGTGCCCTTAAATGAATTTTCCCGGAGAAATGTTTCAAATAAAAGTTGTAGCTGTTAGTATGTGTAGTTGATATATAACAAGTTTGAAGAAAATCGTTGAAGCCATTTTTGAGAAAATCACAAAAACGTAAAAAAAAAAAAAACTAGTAAAGTGGTACCTCCAATTGAGGAATTTTAACAGATGACTCACTGTCGGATCCCCAAGTTTGATCTCAACGATTTTTCATTTTTGAGCTATGCTGTTCACATACATACACACACACACACACACACACACACACACACACACACACACACAGGCCATTTGCTAAAAATCACTTTGGGTCTCAGGGGACTTCAAAACGGATATTTTCGGTGAAGACTTGATATCGAAAATTTGACACGATTACAATACTTTAGAAGGTCCATAGGTAACACATGCCTATTATATTTTAATTGGTAAAATAGTTTTATAAATCCTATTGGATATCTTTTGTATGTGATCAGTCCAAGTTAGTGTATTGTTAATAATTATACCTAAATTGTTTACTGAATTAAAGTAGGAAATAGAGGCACCATTTATTTCAAGATATGGTAAATTCTGAAAATGAATTCTACTAAATGAATTTCGAGTTTCCCACAATCAATGCTTTAGTTTTTGAAATATTTATCTTTGAAAGATAATTGCTTTCGGCCCAAGAAGATGTAATGACATGGCAAAGTCATAGCAATGTCAAATCTTCACAACAGATAACAAAGAAAGAATAATTTACAACTAGTGGCCTAGCCAGCTGCCTGACTTCAAGACAAGGCCGCGGTCAAACAAACAAACCAAGGATAAATACCCTTATTAACCAAGGATCAAAGCAAGCACCGCAAAGGCTGGCCACTGACATAAATCGGTGGTCACCAAACTAACCAAGGTCGCACACTAGGACAGATGTCTTGGTGTGAATGTGGCCAACACTAATATATAAACTCGCCCCATTGGAAGAGGGGATGATATTACGATTATACTTGAGTAAGTCTTCATATACGAGCAGCAGTTTACGCGTCCTTATACAGATTTTATTTATACTCATTATCTTTTAGGTGTGCATCTTAGTTCATTTATCTTAATCATTCTAAATTATTAGTTATTTATCTTCTATTTATTTCTAAGCATTTCTTGTTAATAGTTACCATTTTTTACACGTTTAAATTATTGTTCAAATACAGTCTATTTTTATAATTTCCGTGTTAATAATTCGAGCATTAACTTCCAAATATCTCTAAACTAACTTCCGCCCTCTTCAAGACATCTACTACATACACTCAGGAATCACATTAAACGATTCCTCTACATCTTGTAGTATCACAGTGGGATCAGATCATCCAATAAACGATTCCACTACAAAGATATCGAAGAAACATCAAATCTAAACTTTACGAATGCCTTCATCTGATGAAGCAGGAAGACAATGGTAATAGATCTGCAAATCATTAGCATATATCAGAGAGAGAGAGATAGTTCTATCGTATATCGTATATATTAGAAACTAAAATGAAATGTATTGCCAAAATTCCAAGATTGAAGAAAACTCCGGTTGACCGGAAGTGCAAGTTTATTGAAGAGTTTTTAATAAATATTTTCTATGACATTCTCCATAAAGATTTCATTTAACATTCGTACATTAATTGAGTACATACGGCAACTAATCACATTTTTGATTGAATCTTTTATCCAAAAAAATGCACTTAAAGGGTGTTTTAGAGGAGTGGTGAAGTGTAAACTTTCTTCAAAAAAATGCCTACTGTTAAGTTTAAATTCTTCCATATATATAATATTAAAGATAAGTAAACATTTATAATAAACAAAATTAGAAGTTTGAAGCTGAAATGTAATAGGTGATGTTGTGTGTTTGTGTGCTGATAGGTTGTGTAGCACGAGCGTTTTAGTAAAAGGGGCTTGTAAAGTATATATGTTTATGACAGTGAAGTATCAGAAATAAGAAAGTAGTCACTGCTGCTAACAATAAATATATTCTATTAAAATAATAACTACAAGTTATTTGCAAAGATATTATAAACTTATTAATATGCACTGATGCTAAGAGAGCGAAAAAGCAAGTATTCTGCTTCAGTGTCAGACAACAAACTGCCTTGAAAAGAATGTCTTCTATAATTTATTATTTCAAATATTCCCCTGTGAGAAGAAGGGGTAGGACAATGCTATCAAGTTCATGAACTCTAAAAGACAATAGTGGTCTTCTACCTGAAATGTCCTTTTTGCAAGGGAATGTCACATATTTTCATGATTTTGATTTTTTTTCAAATTAAATATATTTTGTTGTAGTGGTGGTTGGTTCCGCAGAGCTGGAAAGCATCAGAGATTTTTTCCGAGGTAGCCTGTGCTTCATTTTGTGGTCATCGACCGGTTTCGGATGTTCGCCCATCTTCAGGATGACAGACTTGCACAGAACAAATTCAGTTTTTACACACAGACTGGTGTTTTTTAACTGTATTTAAAACCAAACTCTTAAACTAGGTATGTTCAGCAGGATGGGAAAACACGTGTTTGGGTTGTTAAAGGGCAAATTTTCCTTACAATGGAAACAACATGTGGAGGTCTAATTTTTAAACTCTGAATTTAAAAATTAGACCCCCAGGTGTTGTTTCCTTTGTAAGGAAAATTTACCCCTCAACAACCCAAACACGTGTTTTCGCCACCCACCTGACCATACCTACCCCTTGACCTAGTTTAAGAGTTTAGTTTTAAATACAGTTAAAAGCACTAGTCAATGTGTAAAACTGAATTTGGTTTTGTGCAAGTCTGTGTTATCACACTGTCTGAAAAACGCATCCCGAAGATGGGCGAAACCGGTCGATGACCACAAAATGAAGAAGGCTACCACGGAAAATGTCTCCGATAAATATATTTTTATATTTCTTGCATCCATCACAAAGGAAATTTGTCAATAATAACTATGTCTGGGAAGGGAATAGCTAAGTGGTTGGCGTACTGGATTCCCTAGCGGAGGACCCCGGTTCGAGTCCAACTGTGTTGCCCTTAGATTTTTTTATTCCAAGAAGCTTCTACAGCTCACTGCCCGGTGATGGACAGTGTTGCCTTTAACGAGAGAACACTGTCCAAAGGCCGGCAGTACAGCCGGCAGTGCTGTACGTAATCTTATTGAAGGTAACCACCGCGTAAAAATCGATGAAACCACTTCAGAGTTAGGAATCAGCCATGGAAGTGCTTATACCATAATCACAGAGCATCTTGGCTTCAGAAAATCTGTGCTTGATGGGTTCCGAGGTTACTCATCACAAATCAAAAAGAGGTTAGACTGCAAATCACTAAGAGACTTTTGAATCAATTCCGGCAAGAAAGGGAATTGTTTTTGAGGCGCATTGTGACATGTGATGAGATGTGGGTGCACCACTACTCGCCGAAATCAAGAATGGCGAGTAAGATGAAGCATTCCCTGTGAAGGCAAAAACCCGTCTCTCTGCCGGAAAAGTGCTCGCGACTGTTTTTTGGACTAGAGGGGAGTTTTACTCGTTTACTTCCTACACGATCGACGCACAGTGAATTCCGCCTACTACTGCCAGCTGTTGGAGTCAGCGAAAGCCGCCTACAGAACCAAAAGATGGGGTATTCCAATCAGAGATGTCATCCTCCTTCATGACAACGCCAGACCTCACAGGCGACTTTGACAAAGGATAAATTGGTCGAACTGCATTGGAAAGCCCTTGAACACCCTCCCTACAGTCCAGATTTATCTCTCTGTGACTACGTTTTGTTTGGGCCCTTGAAACAAGCACTGGGAGGAGAATAGTTTGAAACGATCAAGCTGTCGAAGATTACGTGCGCAATTGGCTGATGAGTCTACCTCAAAACTTCTTTGAAGAAGGGATCTTCAAGCTTCCAAAACGCTTGGAAAAATGTGTAGAGTGTAAAGGAGACTGTGTTGAAAAATATTAAATATGTTTTTTGTAATTTCTTATCATAAAGAAATATATACAAAAAAAAGTCTGGTTTATATTTGACTCACACTCGTAAGAAGGATCCGGGCGCCAATGACCATAGATGTTGACGCGCCTTAAATTAAAAAAATAAATAAATAAAAAATAACTATGTAAATTCCATAGTAAGAGAAAGATACGTAAATGTGTTGCACTCCAGATTTTTTAAAGATTTAAATGCAGTATGTGTATGTAAACAAAGATAACTTTTTTTCATTGTTTAAATAATAAATAGTTTGGAATATATTTAATATAGGAATATTTATAGTTTTCATATTAAATTACAAAATATAAGTTTTTGTTAGTATATAGTAACGATAGTACAATAGCTTTAGAACAGTTATAGGTTTTGCCGATAATAAACTATCTATAGGAGTATGAATGTTTCAGACAATACCAAGACTGCTGTCCAATCAGTAGATCACAATCAGTTGAGTATTGTCCCTACCGTATTACATCATATTGAAAAGCAGAGATATCACTACCTATCTAGAGAACCTACGTATTTTACTGTTTCTCAAATGAACATCTCTAACGTCCATCCCATTCTTACATCCGTTCCAGTTAAATATAGGCACACACTACTATGAAAACTAACAATGTATTCATCAAATCAGTGCTGTTTATAATATTTCTTTTTCTTTTTTTTTCCATTTTTTTTTTGTCGCAACTTAAAATACAAAAATCTGGTGTGAAACACTCACACGACTTTCTGTATTTTAATAATGACAAACTTTCTTTTAACTCAAATTTTACATATTTGTCTTTGTTCGGTATTTATCCGAATTTAAATTTGCCGCCGTCAAAATATAACAATTTATCAATCTATAGGTTGTGTCCTAAATGTAGAGAGAGGGTTGTCCCTTTTATTGCCCTCTCCAGTAATATATATGCAGTCACTAAGTAACGCTCGAACAAGGTAGTGGTATGTTGTGGCACCGTCTACTTGTACAGTTTAGACCACTTCCGCTTTCCTTACGTGAAAACCCAAGTTTGGCCACTTCTAGTTTTCCTCGGGGTTCGGGTTAATATAAGTGAGTCACTCTACAAAGTACTCGTACAAGGCAGTGTATGTGTGCAAACGTAATTTGTCTATTCAATTTAGACCACTTGCGCTTTCCTTATACGTGAAAACAACCCAAGTTTTGCCACTTATGGTTTTCCTCGGGTTTAGTGTAAATAAGTGAGTCATTAAGTAACGCTCGAACAAGCTAGTTGTATGTTACGGCACAGTCAGTTTAAATCACTTCCGCTTTCGTTATACGTGAAACCCAAGCTTTGCCACTTCTGGTTTTCCACGGGGTTAGTGTTAATAAGTTGGTCTCTTGTCGAGTGAGTGTCTCCGGATTCTCCCAGCCTGCTAAGGTTTATTGTATAAGCACATGGTCTACTTCCAGTTGCATCTCCGGACTGGGAGTTTCCAGGAACCCGTTTAAATAATTAATCAAGATTCATCAGCCAAGCAGCAAGTGTGTGGCTCAAGACTCTGGAGTTACAAGCACATAAGATCTTATTTCATTTTCCTATTTTCCTCCTCCCGAATATGGGCTAAGGAAACTAAAGTCTACCTGCACTGGCGTTAAGGTTTCTGCGTTTAAGATAAGCGCCATTCCTTTTGGCTTGTTGAAGATAATAATAAATATTTTTGGCTACGTATTTTAAATTTAATTTAATATTCATTTTGTTCATATTATATGAGCCCATTTGCTCTCTATTCAATACATATATACAGTCCGCTTAATATTTTCACCATTTTGCTTTTATTTTCGTTTCTTTTTTTATTTAACAGAACCCACCAGAGGGACTGGAAAGCCTATAAGAGGCACCCTCTCTCACCTTTTAATTTTCTTCTATATTTATTTATTTCCTGTTTTTTACTAAACAGTCTTAATAAAATAAATCTCCCAATCAACTAATCTTTGCGGCCAAATAAGTGATGGTTGTTTCAAATCCAGACTGTTTGCTAAAAAATCTGGTGGAAACTCAATTTCGAAAATTTCGCATAATCATAATACATCCGATTTACAGTTACGAAATCGTATCAAATTTTCAAAATTGAGCTTTCAGCGGGAATTCATGGAAATTTTAGAAATTTCGTCTGTGTTTGTGGTCAGGAAGGGGACGGACGACCGATAATAAGGTTTTGGTTAACACTGGTCAACCCTACAAGGGTAAGTCAAATCTAAACCGGACTTCTTCTTAGTGCCTCATCAGGCCGTCCCAAACAAGATGGCGGGAGCAGCACATACAAGGTCGGTGAGTTAGGAGTCGAGAAACTTAATCGGCAATTGTTTATCTCTGTTCTGTCGCCAGGACAGCCATGACTGAGCAAGAGGTTACATCGCGCGTTGTGCAACATATTATTGTTAAGTTTTTAACTAATGAAGGTGTAAACCAACGGAAATTTTGCCTCGATTACAAGCACAGTTTGGTGAAGGTACCCTTTCTCGGACCCAAGTGTTTGATTGGGCTAAGAAGTTTAAAGGTGAACGTGAAGAAAGTGTAGAAAATCTAGGTCACGATCGACGTCCAAGATCAAGTGTCACAGATGACAAATCCGTGCTGTACGTAATCTTATTGAAGGTAACCACCGCGTAAAAATCGATGAAACCACTTCAGAGTTAGGAATCAGCCATGGAAGTGCTTATACCATAATCACAGAGCATCTTAACTTCAGAAAATCTGTGCTTGATGGGTTCCGAGGTTACTCATCACAAATCAAAAAGAGGTTAGACTGCAAATCACTAAGAGACTTTTGAATCAATTCCGGCAAGAAAGGGAATTGTTTTTGAGGCGCATTGTGACATGTGATGAGATGTGGGTGCACCACTACTCGCCGAAATCAAGAATGGCGAGTAAGATGAAGCATTCCCTGTGAAGGCAAAAACCCGTCTCTCTGCCGGAAAAGTGCTCGCGACTGTTTTTTGGACTGGAGGGGAGTTTTACTCGTTTACTTCCTACACGATCGACGCACAGTGAATTCCGCCTACTACTGCCAGCTGTTGGAGTCAGCGAAAGCCGCCTACAGAACCAAAAGATGGGGTATTCCAATCAGAGATGTCATCCTCCTTCATGACAACGCCAGGCCTCACACGGCGACTTTGATAAAGGACTAATTGGTCGATCTGCATTGGAAAACCCTTGAACACCCTCCTTACAGTCCAGATTTATCTCCCTGTGACTACTTTTTGTTTGGGCCCTTGAAACAAGCACTGGGAGGAGAACAGTTTGAAAACGATCAAGCTGCCGAAGATTACGTGCGCAATTGGCTGATGAGTCTACCTCAAAACGTCTTTGAAGAAGGGATCTTCAAGCTTCCAAAACGCTCGGAAAAATGTGTAGAGTGTAAAGGAGACATGTTGAAAAATATTAAATATGTTTTTTGTAATTTCTTATCATAAAGAGATATATACAAAAAAAGTCTGGTTTATATTTGACTCACCCTCGTAAGAAAAACTTAAATCGATGTTTTTTTCTTTAGTTTTTTTTTCTTTTTTGTCATCAAATCGTCAAGTCTTAAACAAGTAATTATCTAAAGTTGTGATGTGGAAAATGGTTGGTGTCATTACCGATTCTGTTACTCACAATATCTCTATTTTAACGTCTTACTTAATAAGGAAAGTATGAATAAAGAATAGAAATTGAGTGATTAGAAATATAATGGATATGAGAAGAGAGAACTGGGTTTGAAAGATAAATATAAACTGGAAATAATGTTGAACACTGTATATGTAAGTAATGATTATAAACTAGATTTATATACAGATGGCAGTAAATTTGAAGCAACGGAACGAACGAGAGCTGTGCAGGATTAAAATAAAATTAGCAGACTGGTGTTCAAATAACCAGACAGAATTGTTGGCCATATCAAAAGCTTTAAAATGGTTGTCTAAAGAAGGGAATAAATTAAGCTACCACAAAGAATGCCATTATTAATTCAATGTCAATAAGGTCAATGTGCTCTAGCTATGCTTAATAATCGATACAAGCTGAATATGAACGTCCAAGTTGTTAGTGAACAGTTGACAAGCCTGAGAAAAGATGTTTGGAAAATAGGGATTAAGTGGGTATTCAGGCATCACAGGAAATGAGGCTTCAGATCAGACAGCAAAAGCGGCGGCAATGGACATCATGCTGCAATTGAATATTCCTTGATTCCATTTCGTATATGACTGCAAGGCAGTGCATGGAATGCTGGGAGGCACAATGGCAGCAATCACAAATGGGCTCTCGTACTATTTCGAAATATTTTCCAACTGTTGCCGATAGAGTGCAGACAGCAGCTTTAAGACGACATATAAAACCACACAAATATTGAGCGGGCATAGAAAATGTAAGGAATATTTATGTCGTTTTAATATAATAGATTTTTCTGACCAATGCCACATTCTACAATAATGAAACATCACTTACCAAGTTTTATAAAGTTTATTAATAAGATCAATTTTGATATTTTGATAGTTTAGTAAATAACGATAACGCTACAATCAATTCAGACTCTATATTATAAATTAAATAATTTAATTCTGCCTCTATTATATTAGTAAAATTAATTCACTCCAAATGTATTAAAAGAAATAATTGTTTTAAAATTGTAATTTGTTTTTAGCTCTAGAAATAAGTGCAATCTTAAATGGAGCGCGTAGAATACTTCCTCAGCGTAGGGTTTCTACGTTGAGAAAGAAAAAGCACTGTATAATAAGAAAGTAACACAAACTACCAGTACTTTACACGAGTAGAGAAAATGGTAGCGAGAGATTTAGAGTGAGTAAAGAGAAGGGTAGTAGTTGGTTGTTGACGCGTTGTAACTGCTGTATAAACTGTTCTGAAGACTGTCCCTTGTAAGGATAGCGCAGCTGTATTTAAACAGAGTCTCCCACTCTAGTGTAGCATAAGTAGCGAGTGAGATTCTCAATTTTTTGTGTGTATGTGAGTGTCTCTCTCTCTCTCTCTCTCTCTCTTTCTCTTTCCTCTCTCTCTCTGCTTTAGATCCCTATCTTCGGATCCTATTACAGATGTACTTCTTGATACAGTGCTGTTCAAATACTTTTTTTTTTTTTGTTGAAGATTGTTTGTATACAGTTCCACTCTTCTTTAATAGACGTTCCAGCTTCTACAACTATTGTTTCTTTACTTGTTGAAGACTGATTCTAGAACTTCCGTAAAATTGTTTTGGACTGCCAAATCGCTCCGTATTTATACGAAATCCATTGGGGGCGGGGGAGGGGCACAGGGGGTTGGTCAAAGCTTGTCATTTAACTAGTAACCAGACGACGCTGGGATATCAAAGTTGGAATACTTAGTTAAAGTGGCCTGTCCTGTCGTAGAGATAAGAAGTATGATATCAGTGGCGCTGTTGTATGCTTTGATAAGAAGTTACATTTCTGTCACTTCCATGACCATTCCTTTAACCATTTCTGTCACATAACGAATTATTCTGTTACTACATTTATAGTATAGTTGTATGTCATTTGTCTTAATTTCTTGAAGTTTAAACTGCGTAATAAAGTAATATATGTGTGTGTATATGACTGAGTGAACAAATATCACAGAATTAAAACACTGCTCAAAAGCTCAAATTTGATGTCCAATTTAATTATTTCCTGTAGATACCACCATCGCATTGACATGAAGTTTTCGGTCAAAAGCAAACAACCGGAAATGCACCTCACTGAAGGTTTTTTTTTTTCAGCTTTTCGCAATTTTCACGAAAACAGTTTCAACGATTTTCTTTATACTTCATACACAATCTAGACAAATAAATACGTCTTACTTTGATTTCAAAACATTTGTCTGGGAGAATTAAATTTTTTGGGGGTTAACCTTCCCCTAAAGTACCATTCACTAGATTTTTTTTTTTAATAATAATAATAATAATAATAATCTTTATTAATCTACATTTCTACAAACAGTTGTATGAACAAGACATGTCAATATATTAAACAATCTAATAACAAATTTTTTACAAAGCAATTTTATGTAAGAAAATCATCTAAATCATATATTACTCTATCCAGGAGCACAGTAATACCTGGACAACTTTGTAATATCTTGTAATATCTGTAAAGTAATATCTTGTTTTACTTTAGATTTAAACAATTTCATTGTTGGTGAAGATGAAATTTCCTTTGGAACGCATTCAATATTTTCCTTACTTATAAATAAATAAGAGAGGACGTGAAAAACGAATGGTTTGCTTGAGGAAAAGGAAAGTGGTCACGGTTCCGAGTATTATATTTATGGATGAAGGTGTTGTAATTATTTCTAATTTTGTAGAACCATGAACCAGATGGAAAAGATATAAAGAGCTGGGAATCGTGAGGATTTTATTATTTTTAAAATGCAACCTGCAGCTTTCGTTGGGTCTTACTTTAACCATAGCACGAATAGCTCTTTTTTGGATGCAGAAAAATTCTTGATGTACATGGGCTGTTTCCCCAAAACATTGTCCCATAGGAAGCCGTTGATTGGAATTTTCCAAAATATACTACTTTCAAGGTCTCGAGCTTGAGGATTAGAGTTAATTTTTTTTTTTTTTCAAAAGAAATACTATGCTCGAAAGTTTAGGAGCCAGTGAACCTATATATGTTCTTTCCAGCGCAGATCTACAAAAATGTGGAGCACAAGAAATTTTATCAAAGGTGGGAAGATTATGCTGCCACATTCAGTCTTGACTAAAGTTGAGTACTCTTTTCCACCTGGAGCAACTGAGAACCATAGACCAACCGTCTTGGAATTATTCACTTTAATTCATTTATCTTTAGACTAGCTAATTATGTAATCTGCTCCAATTTTAGCACAATTCGCAAGTCATCCGCATACTGAATTAACTTGCCTCTCCTACTATCTCTACTTATATTATTATTATTATTATTATTATATAAAGAAGAGGAGTGCAAAACCCTACGCTAACCAAAGACTTCCTGGGCCCACAAAACTAACCAAAAAGAATAACAACTAACGGGTCTGGTACAAAAGTCCAGGCCCGCTTTTACCCATCTAAAGCCGGCTACACACGTAACTGCATACTTGAACGGTATACATGCGCAGTCCGTTTGTACATGCATACTTGATCGTTTGTATGGAAAACTTGCACAAATCAGAAAATGTTTAAAATTTCATACTGCATACTTTGTGCGCGCCATCTTGTATATGATTAAAACGTCATTGTGCAACCTCTCAGTCAGTAAAATGTAAAAGGTTATATATTATTAAAATATATAATTTATAAATAATTATGTCGGTTAATTTTAGGAAGGGGCAAGATCAATTGTAGAAGAATTTATTTATATCTATGAAAGCGAACCGTGTCTGTGGAATGTAAAGTGTAAAGATACCACGATAAGGGGAAAAAAGATGTTGCTTATGCCTTTTAATTAAAGGAATAACTAGAAATACAAGGTGAAGATAAGTTTCTTCATCCATTCTCAGATAATTCATCCATCGCCAGTCCCGTGCGTAAAATTTCAATTCACTTAATAAATTAATGTGTGAATAGCTTTTTCGTTTCTTCAGCCACTCTTTACAC
Source organism: Triatoma infestans (assembly GCA_011037195.1). NCBI lineage: Eukaryota > Metazoa > Arthropoda > Insecta > Hemiptera > Reduviidae > Triatoma > Triatoma infestans. The sequence goes on along the minus strand of JAAEAF010003289.1, from coordinate 40,172 downwards.
CATAAAGAACGATCTTTTCGTTGACTTTTTCTTTGGTAAATTAAAAGCAGCTAAAGGCGAGATCGTCGTCTTCGGCAATAGTCGCCAGCTGCTACTGTTCAAGTATACATGAGCCGTGTGGATCACATGTACACTTGCGCAAAAGACCTGCACATGTATACCGTTCAAGTATGCAGTTACGTGTGTAGCCGGCTTTAGTTTTACCACAGTCCTAACAAATCTCCTCAAAGCCCAAACAATCTGTCATGAGGTGTATGGGTGTTTCCTCCTCCGTTTCACAAACTCTCAGGCATGAGTTCCATTGTATAGAGATGTCTCCTTAAACCACAATGCCCATAGAGGAATCCAACCAAATACCTGAGGGAGGTCCGGGAAAGATCCAGGACCCCCTCACTAAGGGCGTTTAGACTGCCGACAACCTACTGCACTCATCCATAAGGAAGCCTGACAGAACATGTGCCAAAAGATACATCAACACCAGGCTCGGGACCAATGAAAGGGAGAGAGAGATTCCTTTTACTTATATAATATTAAGATAGATTAGAAGGATCGCTATATATAATTCCAAATTTGAAGAAATCGGCTAACCGGAAACGAGACTTTAAAAAATAGGTTTGTACGTTGTTTTTTTTTTTAATTTCCTCATAAATCTTTCTTTGATTTTCTTTAAAACTGGAATGTTCATAGCAAATACAAAGAAACATCATTTTTATCTGAAATATTTGTCCATATGTTTTTTTGTGGGGGGGGGGGTCGGGGGTTGGTGGACCTATAAGTAGAGTAAAACTGCAAACTACCGCTACAAGATTTGTTGATTGAGACAGAGTTCGCGCTAGACATTTGCATTCAGGTATACATAAATAACCTCTATCATCATTATTGTGGCAATCCTAACTAAACGTTCTAATTTTAAAACAAATTAGTCCATTAAATTGTATTAATTACAGTACCAGAGAGTATAGTGTGAACGTTTCACATCAGATCATTTCTGTACAGGAACTTCTTCAAAGAAGGAATACTTCGCTTTGATCTTTTCATTGAAAATTCCACTTTTTATACCATTTGAATTCTCTTAATTCTTAACTTTTGATCTCTTCCATTCCGTGCTATATTCTCATGCTCCCACTTAGTCTACCGTTCCCACTTAACCCTGCACTAATAATTTTATAATTAATGGCAGGCAATCAATGCTACTGCAAAATTAATACTTTCTTTCTTTCTTTTTTGTCAGGGAGTGATCTAAAAATGGAAACCAATAAAAACTAAAACACGACAGGAGGTCATGCAATGATAATAACAGTATTAGAATAAATATTAGAAAAGAAATGATAGAATTTTTTTTGTTTTTAAAAGAAGGCACGCTATGAGTGACTGTAACCTAGGACAAGAGCAGACCTGAAGAAAAGACTTTCAGTCAATATGCTAAAGTGATATACAATCACAGACAGAAACAAAAAGTAAAAAAAAAAAAGAAAAAATTTGAGACAAATGGTGTTTAAATATTTAATATTGAACAGAGTCTTAGAAAATCGATCCTTACTAACCGTAGCAAAACTGCAGCAGGCTATATGTTCTACAGCGTCTTTACTGGATCGTGCGCTATTTGTCTGTTATCAATATCTACCTTATACTTATTATCCTTCGTAACGATACAACAATTTCCTTGGTTTGCTAACCATCAGACATTCTTAAAAAGTTTAAAAGAGATTTTATTCAGTTTTTCAGGATTTGTTCCATTAAATTTTAAATATTTTGGGTTGGTTCAATCTTATTGGCGCGTTATAACTGCCACAATCCCACGCCAACAACGCTCCAAGCACAGCGCGCCTCCGCCTCCGCTAACCGCATCTGGTCGCCAACCTTAACTATCACAACCATCTAGATTATACACCGATTGATAAGGCAGCCAGGTCGTGAAGGCTCCCCGACCCGGACCAATGTACTGTCCGGCGGCCTGGGAATTCTAGAGTAGAACCCAGTTTTTAAGCTGTACCCTCCGCCCGCGTATCCACCGCACTAAGGGAACCGCTGGCGCGGGAAGCACCTCCTAGGCAAAGGAACGGACCGAAAGACTAGGAAAAGAAAATGAATAAGGGAATGCTGACGGAAATGGCGGGAAGTGTAATCGGAAGGGAGGGATGAGATGTAAACGGTCAACGGACAGTTGTTCCTTTAGATACCACTTACGTCAAGCGGAAAACACTGTGGCCCTATTCTACTCCCCGAACCACAGGGGGATATAATAATAACAGTAACAATAATATAATAATAATAAGAAGAAGAATGGTAAACTATTCCCGGAAACTCAAAGGTTCGTTCAGGCAATTCAGGGCCAGGTCATGTCTACTACAAGGGCGTATCGCAGGTTCATTCTAAGCCAAGATGTTCGAGAGACATGCAGACTGTACAATCAGACTACGGAGAGCATACAACATCTTACTGCAGGCTGCTCAGTACTAGCCCGAAGGATTATCTACAGAGACACGATATTGTTGCCAAAATTGTCCATTCAGCGATCAGGACTTTGTTCGGCCTTTGGGACGGTACTTCTTATTAGATATAAGACCTCCTGAATTTCTTCAGATGAAACGAATAAAGATTTATTGCGATACCCAAATGATCACAGACAGATCGGTTCCCAATAACAGGCCTGGGCATTCTTGTACTAGATATGAGAACGAAGACCGGTAGAATAAGTGATATAGCGATTCCCTTGGTCGAAAATTTGCAAAAAAAAAAACGTGCGGGGAGAAAATCAGAAAGTACCAGGAGCTGGGCATTGAGTTAAAACAGATGTATAGGCTGGAGAGAGTGGAGGTCCACCCAATCGTCATCTCGGTGAATGGCTTAGTGCCTAAAGCCACTGAAGATGATGTAAAGGCTCTCGAACTTCCTGTTGAGATTCTGTTGGAGGCGCAGAAGTCGATCTTCCTTGACGATTCAAGGATAATACGTAAAATTCTAGCATCAGGCTAGAATGTATTTATTGTGGTGGTTGGTTCCGCAGAGCTGGAAAGAATCAGAGACATTTTCCGTGATAGCCTGTTTCATTTTGTAGTCAACGACCGGTTTCGGGCGTTCGCCAATCTTCAGGATGGGTTTGTCAGACAGTGTGATAACCCAGACTTGCATTAAAGCAAATTCAGTTTACACACAGTGTATACGATACTGTTGTTATTGGGAACCGATCCGTCTGTGATCATTTGGGTATCTCAACAAATCTGTATTCGTTTCATTTGAAGAAATTCAGGGGGTCTTATATCTATAATAAGGAATGCCGTCCCAAAGGGCGTACAGAGTCCTGATCGCTGAATGGGCAATTTTGGCAACATTATCGTGTCATTCCCTTTCTGCGTTTACACACATTGTGTAAACTGAATATAGCTCTGTGCAAGTCTGTGTAAACACACTGGCTGACAAACGCATCCTGATGATGGGCGAACACCCGAAACCGGTTGATGACCACAAAATGAAGCAGACTATCACGGAAAATGCCTCTGATAGAATTTATTTATTGATAATATATTCATACCTCCTCCATTATTGTTCAATTTCCGCAAGTGCGTGACGGAGCAAAATATAAGAATAATAATTAATGTATAATAATAGTAATAGTAATAATAATAATAATAATAAGGTATAATATGATTTCTACTTTGCCTTAGAGTAGTCTAATCAATTTTTATGTTAATAACATCATTGGCCAACCTTTTTGAGCATTACTATTAATGCCGCAAATAAAAGTTAAACATTTATTTCACACACACAAAACGTAAATGCATGCAAACATTATATATTTGTACGTATATATATATGTATATTATGTGCATGTGTTTTGTGTGTGTGCACTAAATGTAAATAACGCCCCAACCTTCTTGCAGAAAAGGTATCATGATAAAATATAATCTGCAGCAAACAAAAAAGAAAGCGGGTGTGCAAGGTCACCCCGCAGTAATAAAAAGTAAGAAAAGTAATATTCGATTTTTTACTACTTAACACGCAATAATACTGCATAATATAATTCATAATTGTCCATAAAAATGAAATATTTATTTTAAGATTATGTTTATACATACGTATTATAAACACTTGTTTTAATTTTGATTATTTTTATTGCTGTAAACGGTTCCGTTTGTAAAATCAATCGGTAACCGGTGATAATTATAAAACAAAATAAAAAATGTTGAATGAAACATTTTTCACGAATTTCTTATAACAATTAAAATAAAATTTAATTGACAAACACCAATGTTTACCACCGTTTATTTGGGCTGGTAAATATGGTAGGAATTATCAACGTATACCACACTGTGAACTTTGTGGGCGCTCTCTCTCTAAAAAGCTTGTAGAGGCCAGTTTGCATTTAAACTGACTGGTCCAACAAAATCTTCTAAAAAACAATTTTTCTATTGAAACCATATATTTTATTGAAGTGGTACTTTAGATGAAAGCATAAAGCTACGTCCCCTCAGAATCCCCCCAAAAAAAAATCTCACGGGGATAAAAAATAATCAAGTTTTCCCAGGAAACTGTTTCAAAAGAGTGGTAGGTAAAGTTTAAGGTAAATCATTGGAACCATTGTCGAGAAAATCGCAAAAAAATGGAAATGATATTCAGAAAAGACGTACTTCCACACACTTGCCCGCCTGCGGTAACTTCTGCCACGTATTCATAGGAAAAAAAGCGAGATGTGTGAAGCGATTATTCTTCGCTCTCACTCTCTCTCTCTCTGGGCATGGAGATTATTCATCATGGGAACTAATTTATTCGGGTGTACCTCAAGGTTCTGTTCTAGGTCCTCTTCTGTTCTCTCTGTATATCAACGATATTTCATCATCTATCAAGCATTGCAAATATAGTCTATATGCAGATGATTTACAGATACACCTTCATTGCCCATTGTCTGAATTAGAACAGGGTATAGCCCAAGTCAATTCCGATGTTAATTCAATTAATGAATGGGTGAAAAAAAATTGTATTGAGTTTAATGTTTCCAAAACCAAAGCCATGATTATTGGAAGTGCCAGATATGTCAACAATATTGATATGAATTCTATTTCAAAAATTACAATAGAGCAGGCTTCTATTCCTTACGTAGATTCTGCTAAATGTTTGGGTGTCACCATTACTAGTACTCTATCATGGAATAATCATGTTTATGACATATGTAACAAAATTTCTAAAACTTTGTGCCAGCTTAAATACAATAAGAATATTCTGCCTATTTCGCTAAGAAAACAGTTGATTATTACACTTATATTTCCGCATATAGATTACTGTTCGCTAGTGTACAATGATTTAACAGCTGAATTGAACATAAAATTACAAAGGTCAATGAATTCCTGTGTTCGTTTTATTTTAAATGTAAGAAGAGACGAGCATATTACTCCTCATTTTATTTTTCTTAATTGGTTGAATGTCAAGTATAGAAGGAAATACTTTCTAGGTAAGTTTCTGTTTATACTTTTAAAAAAAAATCAACGTCCCGAATATTTATTTAATCTGTTTATTAGGAAGGCCCAATTAGATTTAAAAAATACCAGAACTGTTAATTCTAAATTCTATATTTCTCCATATCGAACAGTTACCTAAAAAAATTCATTTCTTGTGCAATCTTCTCTGTTCTGGAACTCTTTACCTCTTACTTTAATTCATAAAAGTACAATAGCTTCATTTAAAAATGCATTGTATGATTTCTTAATGCGGTCCTTCATAGAAGACGCTTCTCATTAGAGAATTTATTATTTATTTTTATTTCTATTAATTAATAAATTGTATTTCAATGTAGTTTTTGTTATATTAATTTCACTTTTATATTGCTTTTACTTATAGAGAACTTATTGTAATTAATTTTGTAATTTAAATTTTATTTGTTGTCCTTAAGGGATACTGTCCCAGGACAAAATAAAAGTTTCTTTCTTTCTTTCTTTCTTTCTCTGTCCTGATCGCTTTTTCCAAAAGACAGACTTTAAAAAATACAGATCAAAGGTATGTAAACTCAAAAAAAAAAAAAAAATCATTAAAAATGCACTCAAATAAAAAGATTTACGATATAAATCTATTTCCAAAATTATTATTATTTCTTTTATTTGATTTCTATTTTAACAGAGTATTTCTGCAGAAGAGCCCTCACGCGTTGGTCTAGTGGCTAGCGCACTCGCCTTTCGTGCGACAATATACGTTTCGATTCCTGTGAGGTCAAAGTCGGTGTTGGACCCAGTATCGTGATAAAAAGTGGGAAGCAACACTTAGTAGCGCCCTAGGTAGCGAAGGCCGGAAACAAACGGGGTGGAAACTGCGGGTGCTTCCACACCCTACACCCCCATTCAAATCGTCGTCTGGCAAGCCTTGGCCCTTCATGGGCTGTTGCGCCCATACGGTTTATTTCTGCAGAAGAAAGGGTGTGGGAAAAGTATTATAAGTGAATGCTTGGTTTTGCAATGCTTATTCTAACTATGTACAAAGAAATTTTATGCTTTCTTCGGATTAAGGTTGTTCGGTATTTATCCGAATTTAAATTTGCCGCCATCAGAATATAATAATTTATTAATCTAAAGGCTGCGTCCTAAACGTAGAGAGAGGGTAGTCCCTTTTATTGCCCTCTCCAGTCAGTCATTCTAAAGTACTCGTACAAGGCAGTGTATGTGCGCAAACTAATTTGTCTATTCAGTTTAGACCACTTGCGCTTTTCTTATACGTGAAAACCCAAGTTTTGCCACTTCTGGTTTTCCTCGGGGTTTGTGTTAATAAGTTGGTCTCTTGTCGAGTGAGTGTCTCCGGCTTCTTCCGGCCTGCTAAGGTTTTATTGTACAAGCACATGGTCTACTTCCGGCTGCTTCTCCGGACTAGCAGTTTCCAGGAGCCCGTTTAAATAATTAATCAAGATTCATCAGCCAAGCAGCAGTGTGTGGATCAAGACTCTGGAGTTACAGGCACATAAGGTCTTATTTCATTTTCCTATTTTCCTCTTCCCTTATCCCGGATATAGGCTAAGGAAACTTGAGTCTACCTGCACTGGCGTTAAGGTTTCTGCCTTTAAGGTAAGCGTCATTCCTTTTGGCTTGTTGAAGATAATAAATATTTTTGCTAGTTATTTTCAATTTAATTTAATATTCATTTTGTTCATATTATATGGGCCCATTTGCTCTCTCTTTATTCAATACATATATACAGTCCACTTAATATTTTCACCCCTTTGTTTTTATTTTCATTTCTTTTTTTATTTAACAGAACGCACCAGAGGAACTGGAAAGCCTATAAGAGGCGCCCCCCTCTCACTTTTTAATTTTCTTTTATTTTTATTTATTTCCTGTTTTTTACTAATAAGAAGTAAATAGAAAAATTATTCTGCTCTGCGCCAGTCTTGTTATCACGTATATCAAGACATCCTGAGATGGATGAATGACCGCAACTAGCCTGAGATGGACGATGACCACAAACTGAAACAGTCTACCACGGAGAAGGATTCAAGTGTTTTCCATCTCTGCGGAAACAACCACAATAGTTCTAAACCCATTTCTTTAGACTCAGAAGTATTCAACTTACCTATGACGAAATTAGTCTTTTACGAAACTGGAATACAAAGAGTTCTTTTTGACACCTAGAGATATTCAATTTGTGCACCGTCGGTGACAAGGCACGCATCAACTCGATAATCTCTCCTTGAAACACCCTGTCCATCATTGGCCTATCATAGTGGTTATTGCTCGTATTCTTTTAATAAGATATGATCTTTTACATCAGATCGATATAACGAACCTGTATCTTTTATGGAGCCCCACAAAAACAAAGTTGCACGAGACCACAAAATGAGGTGTTGCCCATCTTCAACCGCACGTCCTATTCACCGCCGCCTAGCCGAGGAGTATGAACTACAGCGATGGAGCTCACTACTTCACTATTTTACCTTTTAAAGGAGTTTTAACTACAGCCGCGGTACTGTTGCAAAAATACTCTTGGTTCCTCTTTCTTTTATGAAGGTTTCGTAGCGGTAAGTTCAATTCTTTTCTTGCAAAACATTTTTGTAACCCCAAACGCCCTGTAAATAAGAGTTCCTTTGATGTTTCATATCAATTGACTTGTGTTCATCATATCATTTGTGTTACTTTTCTTTCAACTTGAAAATCAACAACATAAAACAAAGCTAATTATGAATCATTAATAAAACTTGTTTCTGTAAGGAACTTAAATATCACAACAAGAAATTGTCCTATATTTATAACCAAACCAAATGTATGGACCAAAATATTCGTCAAAGATAGCGCCCATGTTAGAGAGTTAATAGAAATGTAAATAGAAGTGCTGTATAATTAACATAGAGAAATAAATCACACGAAAGGCAGGTGCTTGTTCAATGATCTAATTATTCGAACATGCATTAATGCGGATCCATCCACATATTCAATATATTAATGGATTATTAAATTAATTTCATGAATATAGGATAATGTATCTTGATACTGTCTCACCATTCAATCTCACAAGAAGAAAATGGTATATAGTTACCGAATAAAAATGTGTCCACTCCGCAACTGATTAAAATAATTGAAAATAAATAATTTAGGTTTTTCCTTTCTCTTACTCCTCCTAGTACGAAGAAATGTTGCTAGATCGTGCTAGATATTCGAAATTGAGTTTACCACCATTCCTAAATACCATAATTTGAGATTTGCCAAAGTTAATTATTAAATTCCATCTTTGACAATAGTTTTCCATTAACGGACTTCTGTAATGATTTTACATCAGATGATAAGAACACAATATCATCGGTATACGCCAATATTTTTATATTGATATTGTCTACAAATACTCCATCCTGGAGATAGTTTTCTAAATCATTAATAAATAGCGCAAATAACACAGGACTTAGCACACAAAAAAACATTTATTATTTCTCCGGTTTATATCTTTGCGTTCGTTTAAAGATTGAAAATTTTTCTTTGAACTTATAATGAAGTTGTTGAGGAGAGAAATTAGGTTTGATTAAATGAACGAGATATGAAAACACTAATATGATGTAGCTAAGTTTACACTAACTGACTGGATTTTATAATGAAAATGACAGGATGAGTGAGAGTAAAGGTATGACACGATGCGATGTAAGTTTAGATATCCTCTAGATAGATTCCTACTGGCTTATATACACAGGTTCTCCCACTCTAGCCTGTGTAATAGCAAGCAGAGAGTACCAGAGAGGGCCTGTTTTCTCTCTGGTACTCTCTGACTTAAGCAGGCTAGAGTGGGAGAACCTGTGTATATAAGCCAGTGCGAATCTATCTAGATCTATCTATGAGAATCAATCATACATCGCATCGTGTCATATCTCTACTCCCACCTTTGATTCTATCAGTTTCATTATAAAGTCCAGTGCAGTTAGTGTAAACTTATAGCTACATTATAACAGTGTCTTCATATCTCGTTCATTCAATCAAACCTAATTTCTCTCCTCAACAATTCCATTATACCTGCCTAAGTCAGTGAGTAGTCTCTGTTAACCAGAGGAAGGCTCTCTTCTCTCTGCTGTGGTTGCATTATCTTTGGGATACCATTACAGAACTCCTCGGACGGTCTTTTGACCATGTAGTATTTATTGTCTTTTTTGTCTACATGTTTTGGGGACCCCCGAAAACGAAGAAATGTTCGTGTGGGTGTGTGCTTCGGCATTAACAGATGATAAAAAAAAAAAGTCACAGGAAGGTCAAACTTCTTGATATTCCGTTTAGACACTTGCAACCACGCATCAGTCACGAAGATTTCGAGGGGGAATCCATCAACCGGAAGGGCAACATTTTTCTTTTAGTTTTTTCGTGGTTTTCTCGAAAGCAACTCCAATAATTTTCTCTAAACTTCGTATAATATCTACACACATCAGTAGTCTAGTGCTACACTTAGATTTCTTTTTCTTCCTTGGAGCTTCTACAGCTTACTGTTCAGAGATAGACAAGAGTTCTTTGTAATGAGAGTTTGTCTTCTGACCGTCAAAGTGCACTGAAAAGATTTCGGGCCAATAACCACAGGACATTGACGCGCCTTAAATTAAAAAAAAAAGAAGAAGAAATTGTACTTCTTTAAATTTACTTATCATTTGCCATGATATATTATTAGTCAGACGTCATTTTACACTTTTAATATAATTAGATTATTAAAGTATAGCATCTGTGTGGAAATAAATTATTGAAATTATTGTATAGGAACATTTTATGATGGAAGACTGACTAGCCGGTAATTCGTTTCCAACTCTAAAGTTGTAAATAATAGCGAGATAAAATGTTCTAATGAATCCTGTTAATAAAAACGGAATAACCATAAACGGAACGGAATAAAGATATTAAATAAGAGAGAAAAAATAAAATCTGGTATTTTATTTGCCGTAGCATATGCATATTCATTTCGTTCCTGACCGGTTTCGGATTTTCATCCATCGTCAGAGCAAATTCACCACGTTCATGTAGACAGTTTCACTTCAACGTAATATTTCTATTAAACTCACAGTTGTTGGTTTGTTGGTTGTATATATGTAACGGCAAGAGAGAGAACACAAGCCCGACCGAGAGAAAACAGGCCCTCTCTGGTACTCTCTGACTTAAGCAGGGTAGAGTGGGAGAACCTGTATATAAGCCATTGAGAATCTATATATCTATCAGATTCAACTATACATCGCATCGTGTCATATCTCAACTCTCATGTTTTATTCTATAAAAATCATTACTAGTCCAGTGCAGTTTGTGTAAACTTATAGCTATATTATAACGAGTATTCATATCTCGTTGAATTAATCAAACCCAATTTCTCTCCTCATCAACTCCATTATAATATACGTATATGTGCGAGAGATAATAAGGTTATGTTACTCTGTGTGTGTGTGTGTGTGTGTTTGTTTAATGACAAAATTACAAAATTTAGTTATAAAGTATTCTTCAAAACATGCTATTTATTGTACAATATTTTATAATTTCTAATCATAATTTATAATAATTCCATTTTATCATAAAACACATACAACATGACTTTATAACCTCCCACACATATATATACAACCAACAAATCAACAAGTGGAACAGAAACATTACAATGAAGTGAACGCTCTACATGAATTTGGTGAATTTGCTCTGACGATGGATGAAAATCCGAAACCGGCCAGAAACAAAATGAATACGCATGCGACGACGGATTAGATATCAGATGTTATCCAGCATATTGCAAACCCATCCACATATTGAACATAAAAATTTAACTTTATATCCCATTTTGTTAAATACATTTTTTTAAAGCATTTCAACAAGTATTCTGATGATAATTTTTGACTGTTTGTCCGTTGGCTGTGTTTTTGGATTCTTGACAGTGTGTGAGTAAGACTAATATAAACTTCTCCCACTGGAGGAGGGGATCGGTATAACAGTATCGCCAGTATCATTAGATCATTATATCATTCATTTTACACGAGTATCATTACAACATCATTTTACAGCAGCAGTTATACTTGAGTTCCAAGCGCATCCCTATACAAGATTAAACTTATAATTATTTTCATAGTTGTGCATATTAGTTTTATTTATTTTAAAATCATTTACTTTACTTTACTCTTACGGAAGAGTTATGACCATGACAAATTTCAAAACTGAGTTTTCACAGAAATTGATGTTTTGACGTCTCCCAAGTATGAAAGAATCTGGGCTGAAATTGGAGGGGTAATCATGCATTGTTGAGTATTCATCAGCGCCCTCTAACACTAGCCAGAACGTTGCATTCTTATTTTAAGTACTTAAATATTAATTAAAATGATTTATAAATATAAATACTTTTATTTAGCAATTCATATAAATATAAATACTCCAATTTATAGGGGTATACCATTCAAAAATACTATAGGAAAAATTTTGTCAGGTTTGTTTTTACGACGATTGTCATACTGGGTAGGGCAAAATAGAATTTTGAAAGAATTTCAAGCGGGTTTCCGGCATGGATATTCCGCTAAAGACCATATTTTCAACCTTTCTAGTATAATCAATCTAAAATTGGCACAGAAAAGACAAAAAGTCCCAATCTTTTTTGTAGATTTGTCTATGGCCTTTGATCGGACAGACAGGTACTCTTTGACCTATAAATTGTATGAAATTGGAATTTCACTAAAATAATAAAGTTAATAAGGGATTTGCATAAAAATACCGAAGCGGTAGTAGTGTGGTATAAAAATGCTTATTCTGGTGTATTTCAAACAACTATGGGTGTAAAACAAGGTGCCTTATTAAGCCCAATATTATTTACCCTTTTTATAAATAATATTGAGGAAGAGTTATTAGGTGGAATTAAATTGTTAGCTTTTGCAGATAACTTGGCAGTGATTAGTTTCGGATATTACAGAATTACAATATAACATTAATGTTCTTTAAAAAAAACTGTCAAAATTGGAATCTTAAAATTCTTAGCAAAATCCAAAATAATGGTGTGCAGAAATGGTGGTAAACCGTCTAAGAGAGAAAAATGGTTTTTTGGTGCAGAAAATATAGATATTGTGAATTCCTATAAGTATGTCAGCATTAATCTTACGTACCTATTAAATAAAATTATCTATAAATATAAATAAATACTTTTATTTAGCAATTTATATAAATATAAATTCTCCAATTTATATTTTAAATCAACCCTTCACCAAAGACAGACTCCGAAGTCTAGATTTTCAACTAACTTACTGTTTTCTCTAGTTTGCTGGGTTTATAAAGTATTGCGATCACTTTAGATTATAAGATTTGTTTGACACCAGAAACAAATCTGTTTTGAGACCCGCTGAATTCGATTTTTTTCTTTAAATTCATCTCTCTCACTTTCTGACATCATATGAATACTGTTCCTCAATGTTTCCACTGAATCCGACGACTCTAGAAAAACCAAATTATTGAATGGATTTTCAGTTGGCTTCCTGGGTGTCTTAGTCCAATACGCAACCACTGAACTAACCCTAACGCTGTAAGTATGATTGACAGACTGATACCTCTAGAACTATACAAACATCCAAACCTACCTGTGAGTAGTATATATGTGGCGAATTGAGGAAAGCAAAGTGCTCCCTCATCCAACCCCCTTCACTGCCTACACATACATACTACTCCTGTGCATGACACAGGTATAAAACAATCATAGTCTTACTGTACATACACATACATACATCCGTGGCTGACAACCCACTAGTGAGTCCTGCCCTCCGCAACAAGTCTCCGCCAAACACGATCTCCTGGGCAACTCTCCTCCAGTTCCTCGCACCGAGCAATAATGCAGCTGCATCCCTAGCAACTCCATCTTCCCATCTCAAACTTGGTCTTCCAATTGCTCTCTTTCTGTCCATATAACAATTGAGTACCATATTTGGTGGTTCCAAGGCATCCATCCTGACTACGTGGCCAGCCCATCTCAAACGGCCTAAATTGATTTCCTGGCCAAGTGGGCATCACCCCACGTACAGTTCGTACAGCTCTTGATTAGTACGCCTCCTCCACTGGTCTCCTAATTTAATTGGGCCATATATTTTTCGAAGAATTTTTCTTTCAAAAATTAGGAGTGGTTTTACATCAGTTTTGGATTGAACCCATGTTTCTGATGCGTAAGTGAGAACTGGTCGAACGAGGGTTTTATATAATAGCCTGATCTTAGTAGTCCTGGAGAGAAGCTGGCTTCTGAATTGCTTACACAAGTGCCATAATAACATTTATTAGCCACCATGATTCTATTCTTTATTTCCTGAGATATAACATTATTTGAATTCACTTAAGAGCCGAGGTAACAGGATTCAGATACTTTTTCAAATACATATGGACCAATGGAGTTTCTCGGACTGGTTCACCTTGGCCAGTGACACACATATATTTGGTCTTGTCAGAATTAATCCGAAGACCCATCCTCTCTGCTTCCTTTTCTAAGGCAATAATGGCCTCCTTTAAAGCCGTGAATGACCTGGCGCAATAATGTCATCGTCATCGGCATATGGTAGTAGCTGTACTGACTTGTTGAGGATGGTGCCTGTGGCCAAGTTAAAAAGAAGACAGGCTAAGGCATCCCCCTGTCTGGCACCCTTAGATGTACCAAAATTCTTTCGAAAGATCAGCTTGGATCCGTTCTGAACATCTCACGTCTTCCATGGTCATTTTTATCAAGCGTATCAGCTTAGCAAGATATTAAAATCTTGCAATGCTTGATTTTAGCCTATCACGGTTAATGCTGTCGTAAACGGATTTAAAGTCTATACTGTAGTTAATACAATTATTTCGAATTTTGATAAATTTTCTAAAACTTAAAATTTTTATTCATTAACTTTAACATAAAATAACATTAATAGTATCTATACTTTAAGTTATTGAAATAATTATATTGGTATCCAGAAGACAGTGCCAATAACACTGAATAAACCCAAATAATACTTCGCAATTCAACGTTATAAATCCACAAAACGCCCTAATTGTTTTTTTGTTTTTTTTTGAAAAATCTTACAAATGAAAGTCATATGTTTATGTGGTTCAATTAACAATCTTAAGTTTATGTGAAATCGTTGTAATCGTTTTCGAAAAAATCCCCCCCCCCAAACTCAAAAAACCTATTCTGTAAAATCGCACTTCTGATTAAGCAAATTTTCTTCAAATCTGGCAATTAAAGCAATTTTATGTTATAACTATACAGGCTGAATCATAAATTGTACTGAAGTGTACATTTTAGAGGAATAATTAAATTTAAATAAGAATCTACAATAACCTAACAAGTAATAACCTCCAAACAATATGGTATACTACAAATTTGCCAGACTTTACTAAATACGAGGCATGTCCAGAAAGTAAGTGTACTGAGGCTCTCATGGCCGGAGGGATTTTGTTTTCGACATGTTGGCTACACTGTTGTGTAGCCTGATTCCTCCCCTCCGCAACGAGACCGGTTTGAGGTCAATACGTTGAGAACTGTCGACGCGACAATACGTTTCGTGAAAAATGTCAATCCAATCTCCCGCCAAGTGTGAAATATTCAAAGTCGGGCAAGAGTGTTTGAGACGCTACAAACTCCATGGAGATGAATTTCTCCGCTCCATCATTACTGGAGATGAAACTTGGGTTGCACACTACACACCTGAAACTAAAAGGCAATCTCAACAGTGGCGTCACACCTCTTCACCCTCCGCCAAAAAGTTCAAAACCACAATTTCAGCCAAGAAAATCATGGCATCCGTGTTTTGGGACTGTCAAGGCATAATTTTAATTGAATATATGCCTCAAGGGGGAGACCATCAACTCTGCAAGATACTGTGAGACCCTAAAAAAATTGCGGAGGGCGATTCAGAACAAAAGGAGAGGCACGCTCTCTCTTGGCACACGGCCAACGCCACGAAGGAACTGCTTGCCTCGTTTAAATGGGATGTCCTGAACCATCCCGCGCATTCCCCTGACCTAGCACCTTCAGATTACTATCTCTTTACCTCCCTGAAGCTGCACATGGGTGGAAAAAGGTTTTCAACCGACGAGGAGGTGAAGGGGGAGGTGGAGAAGTGGACGAAGGGGTTGGCGGGAAACTACTTCGAGGAAGGCATCAAAAAATTAATACCCCGGTTCACCAACTGCATTGAGAGGAATGGTGACTATGTCGAAAAATAGCTTACATATGTACTAAATGTAACCAGGTAATTTTTTTGTTCAAACAAAAATTTTGTAACCTACAAAAATTCAGTACACTTACTTACTGGACATGCCTCGTATTATAAGTTTATATTAAATTTATATCTAAAATTCAAATATACTATATTAACTAAAAATATTATCACAATAACAATTTCTAATTAAACTATGTATAATAATAAAAAAAATAATAAGAAAGCAATATAACAATTAGTAAAAAAAAAAAAAAAAAAAAACCCTATTGTTGACGTCACCATGTTACAAGAATTACTTTTAAAATCAGTCTACCACGATGGCCTTCAGCTAGTGGATACTCAAACATACAGTAAGTTTAATTACCAATTTAAAATTAAATTAATACACAAAGAAAAAGCAAATAAGTTCAATGCTAATTTAATAACTTCATATTACAGGCCTTAAATTTAGAAATATAATAACAAACTATACTAATGTATAATAATCAGTATAATAAATAAAATCAAATTGGTAACACGTGGTCCCAAATTCAAAAATCTAAAGGAACTTATAACAACCAGTCTCAAGACGAAAAATTTAATTACGTAACTATTTAAATTACGACTAGTAACAACAAGTTACAAATAATAAATTAATTTACTAAAAATTGGACATACCTTAAAAAGCTGGAAATAAAGTCTACTAAATTATCACATCTCGCAATACAGATTGGTATAACTAATTTGTTGGACATCCTTTATTATTAAAAATTTTAAAATTGTTAACAGATTATACTATTATATAAAAACCTTATGAATTACATTTCACATTGTAAAAGAAATTGTGAACAATTTAGTCTTCCCATGACGATGATACGCAGATTGTCGAAACGTCGGGAATAATGTAAAATTCACACCAAGATAAATATAAATTAAAAATGGCTGTTTATGAATATGTTCGAAAAGTTATTTTATTTTATTTGGGTTTGTTTTGTATTTTTTGGTTTATTCATTTAAAATACGTCAACTTCACATCAGCGAGCGTCAACGCCTGTCTTCCCAGGGATGCTACTTCCGGCACAACACATAAATCATCAGGTGAAGAGTCGGCAGCCAATCAGCTCTGGCCTCCCCACCAATGCACCTATACACAGGGCTACTGTGTCCTTTCTACAGTAGTACGTCTAGAAGCTTTGACTAGATTAGCGTCAATTTTTATGGCCACAGATTTCTATAGAGGTCTATAGCGAAGATTTTTTGAATTATCTAGCCTTATCGCCAAGTGACAAGGCCATCATTTTTCCACGTTTTCTACACATTACCACTCAGCAAATTCCTTCTACTCGACGGACTCACAACATCTTTATTTCATCTTCATTTGTCATCTGGTGGAACAAAATAACTGCCCAGCCTCTTACGCATCATTTATTCATTCTTATTGTAAATATTTCATTGTACTATTTTCTTTACTAACCTACTAACCCAATTAGAAAATTAAAAAGATTTAATTTCAGTTATATTTAATTGGTATCAATATAAACTCCTATCTGTTTCCCACTTTACAGTCCACTAAATAAATCATCATTTTCTGAAGATTAGCGTCAATTTTTGTGACCAAAAAAATGATGGTAAGGCTAGAGAATTCAAAAATCTTCGTCAAGGTCGTTCGCTATAGACCTCTATAGAAATTTGTGGCCACAAAAATTGACGCTAATCTAATCAAAGCTTCTAGGCGTACTACTGTAGTAGAAAGGGCATAGTAGCCCTGTGTGTAGGTGCATTGGTGGGGAGGCCAGAGCTGATTGGCTGCCGACTCTTCACCTGATGATTTATGTGTTATGCCGGAAGTAGCATCCCTGGGAAGACAGGCGTTGACGCTCGCTGATGTGAAGTTGACGTATTTTAATGAATAAACCAAAAAATACAAAACAAACCCAAATAAAATCAAATAACTTTTCGAACATATTTATAAACAAAGGCTGTTAAGGGGTTCATAATTTTATAACCCTTAAGCAATTTTATGTTATAGCTATACAGGCTGAATCATAAATTGTACTGAAGTTACTTTAGAGGAATAATTAAATTGTTGCTCCTTCATAATCCCCCCCCCGTACTAGACTTTTGTTTCTGTGCCAAAGTTTTGTTATCTGAGATTATATTGTTTTTTATGCATTACTATATTTATTATAGAAGTTTTATTAGACTTTCCTAATTAAAGAATAGATTTAGGTTTAATTTTAAAATGCCATAAGTTTTATCATTTTCAGAATAAGTTTTTTTGTTTGTCACGAAGTGGGGCCAAAACTAAATGAACAGAATTTTGTCAACAAATTTACTCGAACCGATGATCGTTTATATTTCATGAACGTTTGAGAGTAAGGCTTGGCGTTGGCGTGGCTAGATAACTAGCCAATGAATTCACTTGTCTCTGAAGTTAACAATCATGGATAAAGCCGATCATTAAGCTCACTTTTACATTAGAAAACAATAAAAACTACAGTTTTATTTAAACAATTTTCCAATTTTCCAAAGAAGTTGATTTTTGAGAGTTCTGAGGAAATAGTAATGTAACAGCAAGAGAAGCTCAACAACCAAAGAGAGCAAGAGAAGCTCAACCTTTCTCTCGGACTGAAGTGGGAGAGTGGGAGAAGCGGTATAAATATTTGTTTGCCCCCCCCCCCCAGGCAAACAAACATTGCTATATTTAAATATTAAATAATTTCCCAAGCTCTTCTGGTCTCAACCAATAAAGCTTGTAAAATTTTAAAGAATATCACTGTAGCTGTTTTTTGTGGAAATTGCAAAAAAAAAAAACGGAAAAAAAATCTTTGAATAAAGTCGCATTTCTAGGTGATTTGATTTACGAAACCTTTGTGTTAGACGCCGTGGTAAGTATCTCAACGGAATTTGAACTTCCTGCGATTTTACATATTTGAGATGTTTTGTTCACATATACATACTCGTACATACAAATATTTGTAAACAACATTTTTTTATGTATTCGATGACGTCAAAACATTTATTTCCGGTATAAAATCAGTTTCGAAAATTTAACACAATCGCAATACTTCCTCTTTATCAGGAATTAGAGAAAGTAAATAGAATTTACTATCATAAAAACTATATATATTAAAAAAAAAAAAACAATGCCAAAATCATTTTTGGAAACTCCAAAACAACTACTTCATGGTAAAACTAGTATGAAAATATGAGATAAAGTCGAAAGTTCAATGCTGTGGCAATATACAATCCGCTCGCTATGTATTTATCATATGTTAAATTCTGCCTTATACCAAACTTTTAACTGTATTTACCAACATAAAATTAATTAATTTATCTATCACATATTTATAAGATTATTTTGTTAATAAGTTCTCTACCTATGGAAGTGGTTAATCTCTTTAATAACATGCTGTATTCTCTCTCTCTCTTTCAGGTTGTCAACAGCCATCTTAATGAACAATGATAAGTTGAATACTAATTAAGTCTGAACAATACATTCCTGCACTTCGTATCGTCCTTCACCCAGATATTGGCATCCCCACTATCCCCACTTAAATGCTCCTTTCCACTTGTAAAATTCATAATGAACCAATCAACATTCTAGCTTGCCATTTTCGCCAGTAATGGCTATATTGTAAAAGACATTTCAATTAGCATTAAAAATGTGATTACCTCCAAAAAAAAAAATGTTTATTTAAAATATCTAATGTTTAAGAATTTTTAGAGAAGAGAAGAATAAGAATAAGTTTATTTACAAATAAAATCATAAAAAACAATACAACTGAAAGAAAGGGGTTTCAAGCTCCTGTGCCTATATACACACTACAACCTTTCATATTTACACAATTTAAAATAAACATTAATGGATTATATTAAGGAAAAAATAAATCAAAAAAAACCTTATCTACACAATAAATTAAAGCAGAATATGCTTAAGCCTCTTATGCTTATATTTTTTATAATTCAAGGAACTTAGATTGTAGTTAACAATGTTTGCTATATGAGCATAAGGATTGTTTTCACAAGAGGTGATGAACTTTTGCGTAAGATTATAAATAAAAGTTGATACGCTAGAGCAACATCAAGTGCAGCATGCATATAATCGATAGGTGTCCATCTGGGAAAAGATCCAATCAGTTTGAGACATTTGTTTTGGATTCTTTGTAATTTTCCATAATTAGTAGGACAAATGTTTGACCAGACAGGAGTATAATAAAACTGAACGTATGTACAGATAATAATATATTAATTTTTTGTTCAGAAAATTCATGTTAGAATTTCTGCTTAATAGTGGAAATAGGCTGCACATGATGACTGCAGATTTGTCACATACTGTATTAACATGTTTTGTGAACGTCAGCTTTGAGTCTAGCACCAGTCCGAGGTATTTAACCTCTTTCGCCCAAGGAACGGAATTTCCATTGACTTTGACAAGATGGGTCATATGTGGCCTCCAGCGTGTAAATAAAATTGCTTCAGTCTTAGTATTATTTGGCATAATTCTCCATTTTTTTAAAGTAATCAAAGCTTTTTTGAACGGCAATAGACAAATGGTTGGCTATTGTGTCAACTCGGAAAGAGGACATGGTGTAGGCAATATCGTCAGCGAATAGACAGTAATTTGATTTTAATTTTAATTTAGCTAGGTCGTTGATAAAAATATTGAACAGTGTTGGCCCCAGGACCGAGCCTTGGAGAACACCAGCTGCAATTGACCTTTCAACTGAAAAAGAACTACCGAGAGCAACACGGAATTTTCTATTAGTTAAATAGCTTTTGACAAAATATATTAAATATCTGGGCAAATTGTATTGGATTAATTTATAGATAAGGCCATCGTGCCAAACACAATCGAAGGCCTTTTCTACACCTATCAAAGCCATCCCTGTGTGTTTGTTCAAATTGAAATTATGCTGAATCAAGTCAGTTACTCTTAGCTATCTGTGCAGTAGTCGAATGTTTAGGCCGGAAACCAAACTGACAAGATGACAGTAAACTGTTGCAGTCAATGAATGAAGTGAGCCGCTTTAAAATAATTTTGGCGGTTTTCCATATATCAGGAAAATGGCCAAACATCATTATATGATTAATTATTTTAGTGAGGTGTCAGAATTAATTGCCAGCAGTTGTTAGAACAGTTCAGCTATTGGCTATCATTTTTACATTTTCTAACTCCTTGAAAGAGGGTGGAATACGATCATGTCAAATTTGTCGACATTGATTGTTCATCAGAATATATGTTTCGACAGGAAACAGAATAGCTAAGTGGTTAGTATACTGGACTCCCACGCGGAGGACCCGGGTTCAAGTCCAGCTGTGCTGCCCTTAGTTTTTTATTCTCCTTAGAAGCCTCTGCAACTCACTAGGTGATGGTCAGTGCTATCTGTAATGAGAGAACACTGTCCGGAGGCCGGCAGTGCACTGAGAAGGCTCCGAGCGCCAATGACCATAGATGTTGACGCGCCTTAAATTTAAAAAAAAAAAAAACATATTTCGAGGACCCCATGTTGTTTGGTTTAAACATTGTAATGTTGCTAGGTTAATGAAAATTTCTTGATTAAATTGTATTAATTAGAATATTGTAAAATGGATGCTGAGGTTCCGTCACAAAAAAATAAAAACAGGATTTAACTCATCTCATAGGGGCAGGTAAGAAGTTGACCAAGTATACAAACTCTATCCCTCGGCATTACCACCTGCTATTATCTGACCAAACAGTAAATTCCTTTTTACCTGCCCCCCATGACATGATTTAAGGGATATTTTCAAAATTTCTTGATCATTCGTATCCCAGCACTTACTAAGTTACATAATGATTCAAATGAATAGAATTATGGAATTTCTGAAAAGTTTATCTAGTTGTGGGAAACATTTGGCAGCAGTAGGAATCGCACAAATTTTAATGTGTAAATTGTGGATCTGATCAAACCATTTAATCCAACGTTATGTAATTATACAAATTAATATATTAAAATTAATAAAAGCAATATGTTTATCTTTATTTTTTATTATTAAACTGACCAAACGTTGGACCTAATGCATAATACGGCAAAGGTACCTTTCTGCAATCATGCAATGTACACTTTGACCGATTTTTAATTTACTTTTTTTGCATTTTGTCACTTTTTTGTTTCCCAGGCGTTGGCAAAGAACCAGACTGTCGGAACGCAATATTTTTTTTTTTTTTTAGAACAAAGTCTGTGTTCAATTTAGTACGAGTGCCATTGGACAAAATAGTGCTAGTGTTAGAGTGGGAGACTCAAATATCCTCGATAAACACTCTAGTTAGGGAAACGGGATTATGCCATAATAACGTAACCAAAATTTCTAGATATTTTTCGGATTTTTAATTTTAAATTGGCTGGTTGAGAACAGCGAAAAGATTGGGGGGGGGGGGAAAACGCAATCGTAGGAAATAAATTTTTCCCTTCTTATTATTTAGAAATTACAAAATATCCATTAAACCATGTGATAGGGGACAACCGTTCATAACAGGTGCCTGCTACTACAGCTACTAGCAAACCCTTTCAAACAATAGCCACCCTTACTTTTATTACCTTAATTTAATTTTTTTTATCTGCTCCCTATGAGATGAGTTTAACCCAAAAAACAAACTCTTTTTTCAAATTTTCACCGACGTATCAGCAAATTTATTGCCTTCTTCAGGGTAGTTCCCCCCCCCTGAACTTCAACATCCATTTTACAATATCAAATACAGTGGTTGTAACGAACATCAAAACATTAATTAGAAAAAGAGAAATTCGGATAAGAGTTTATTATTACTATATAC
This sequence comes from Triatoma infestans, assembly GCA_011037195.1. NCBI lineage: Eukaryota > Metazoa > Arthropoda > Insecta > Hemiptera > Reduviidae > Triatoma > Triatoma infestans. Next base: position 17,781 of record JAAEAF010003289.1, on the reverse strand, counting down.
ATTTTCTTTCTACATTTTTTTCTTTTAAACCATTTCCCTTTAAAATTTTTAAGGTTTCTGTTTTACTTTTTATTTATTTATATTTGAGTGAAAATATAATAAGAGAAGTAAAAAAAAAAAAAAAAAGAAAAAGGTATTTGTTCTACCAACACGGGTATCATATAAATTTTTAGTATCTGGAGGTTTATCTCACACCTGGTCCATCCTATCGGCACCACTATAATAAAATATAACTCGGTTGAAAATTACTTACTCCTCGCCCCTCCTACCCGCAATAATACTACCATTACCAGCTGAGACCGTACTAGACTTTTGTTTCTGTACCAAAGTTTTGTTATCTGGGATTATATTTTTTTTTTTTTTTTTTTTATGCATTACAATATTTATTATAGAAGTTTTATTAGACTTTCCTAATTAAAGTATATAGATTTAGATTTAAATTTAAAATGCCATTAAGTTTTATCATTTTCAGAAAAAGGTTTTTGTTTGTCACGAAGTGGGGGCCCAAAACTAAATGAACAGAATTTTCTCAAGTAATTGACTCGAACCGATGATCGTAATATGTCATGAACGTTTCAGAGTAAGGCTTGGCGTAGGCGTGTATAGTGGAATCAATTGTCGTGATTCCTGAGGTATGAAGTTAGATGTCTTGAAGAGGGATTTATTAGGCGGAATTTAGTTTAGAGAGTTATTGCTTGGATTACTAACACTGAATTTATAAAAATAGAATATATTTTAGCAATAATTTGAATGAGCCTTAATGGTAACTACAATTAATATGATTTGATAAAAGTAAATAAATAATTTTAAGAGTTAAAAAACAAATAATTTAAAATGATTATATAATAAATAAACTAATATGCACAACTATGAAAATAATTATAAGTAAAACCTTGTATAGGGACGCGCTCGGAACTCAAGTATAACTGCTGCTGTAAAATGATACTGATATAATGATGTGGCTACTCGTATAATGATGAATGATATAATGATGATTGATATAATGATCCCCTCTTCCAGTGGGGCGAAGTTTATATTAATCTTACTCACACACTGTCAAGTGTGTAAGTAAGTTCTCACACTAAGACATCTCTAGTAGCGTGCGACCTTTGCGACCTTGGTTAGGTCGGCGACCAGTGATTCAGGTCAGTGGCCAGATTTGGACTTGGACTTTCAAAGACCAGGTGGCTTCTGTTCAATAGACAGGGCTTTATCGGTGCTTGTCTTTGATTCCTTTGTATTGAAAAGGCAGCGGCCGGCTGTGGGGCCACTAGTTATAAATTATTCTTTCCTTTTGTTATATTTTGTGAAGGTTTTGACATTGCTATGCCATTACACGTGGCTAGATAAATAGCCAATAAATTCTCTTGTCTCTGAAGTTAACAATCTTGGAGAAAGTCGTCCATTAAGCTCACTTTTACATTAGAAAATAATAAAAGCTACACTTTTATTTAAGCAATTTTCCAGAGAAGTTAATTTTTGAGGGTTCTGAAGAAATAGTAATGTTTAGAAGCTCTCCTCTAAAGTACCAGTTTAGATGGTACAATTTAGGGTTATGCCACGTACATAATATACATTAACAGCATTGTTAGAATTCCAATTTTGAAGTAGATTGGTTTACCAGAATTGGGACTCAACAGAATTAGTTTCTGAGTTTTCTGAAAATTTCTAGAAAACAATGATACAGTGATTTTCTTTAAAACTGGTGTGTTATCTGCACACAAAAAGACGAATCATTTTGTTTCAAACCTTTTTCTGATAAAATAGATTTTAGGTGGTTCTGAGGAAAGCGACGTTAAATTTCAAATGTTATTTGTGTTTTGTCGAGTATGTGGATGGATCCGCAATGCTGGATAACAACGGTATTTTATCCGTCGTAGCATGCTTATTTATTTTCTTGCTGACCGGTTTCGGATTTTCATCCATCGTCACAGCAAATTCACCAGAGTTCACTTCAACGTAATGTTTTTGTTGCTTGTTACTCACACTTGTTGGTTGCATATAATTATGTGGGGAGGTTATAAGGTTATGTTACTATGTGTATGTGATTAATGGCAAAATGGAATTGTAAGTTATGATTAGACATTAGAAAAATAGTGTATAATAAATTTGTTTTGTATTTTGCAAAATACTCCACAATTAAATTTTTAACAGTGTTGTAAAGTATGCTCAGTGTCTTATCAAGTTATTTTTATTAGAGTGGGGGGGGGGATAAGTTATTTCAGGAGTATACTAATAGGAATAGATAAAGTTTGAAGAAAGGCGATGCAAAGTTTATGGACAGTCAAAAGCTTGTACAAGTAATACATAAATATGAAATACAAGCAGCGTTAATACAAGAAATTATGGAAGTAAATTGATAAGTAAGAAGGTTGGCAGCAAACGGCAAATTGGAGAAGAGTTAAAATAAATATTAGAGGGAATGAAATGTATTCGCTTTTATTTATCATGCTTGTTTTTAAATGATATTAATTTATGTTTAAATGACTGAATTTGCCCTGACGATGGATGAAAATCCGAAACCGTTCACCAAGAAAATAAATGTGCATGCTACGACGAATAAAATACCAGATGTTATTTGTGTTTGTTCAGTATTAGTGGCGTTGCATTCTAACTACAATGTAATCTCTTCAACTACTTACTACCTGGGAATGTCGGGATATTTACTCTCTGGTGTCAATATACTCTTCGTTTCTAGTACCCTCTTTGGCTATTCTGAGCCTAGTCTCTCCTCAGCCTCTCGATCACTAGGAGGAAAGATGTTACATTGAGGATAGACCTTTTCGCTGACTTTAGGGCAAGTTCTCATTGTAGTAATCATGCATAAACTTGCTAGACGTTGAAGTTTTTTTTTTAACATCTTGGTGGTATCCAAACTGACCTCACTTGCCCACGTTATCGCAAGTAGTTAATCAATCATAAGGTCCCCAACCTACTATTGCCTGGCAAGTTTCGATACAAGCGAGCGCGGATACATGACAGACAGTTTCTTCTATGTATCTATCTACTTCAGAGAGTGTAATAGAATCCGAAAAGAGGGATCTAAAGCGAGAGAGAGACACACACAAAAATTGAGAGCCTCACATAGCTACTTAGGCCAGACTAAAGTGGGAGACTCTGTTTAAATATGGCTGCGCTAGCCCTACAGGAGGACAGTATTTCAACAGTTTATATAGCAGTTACAACGCATCAGCAACCAACGAGTACTCTTCTCTTCACTCACTCTAAATCTCTCGCTACCATTTTATATATTCATGTAAAGTCCTGGCAATTTGTGTTACTTTCTCATTATACAGTGTTCAGCATTATTTCCAGTTTATTAATCTATCAAACCTAATTCTCTCCTTCTCATACTCATTATAGAGGGTATATCAACAGCAACCCCTAGGGTTTTTTTTTTTCAATTTAAGGTGTGTCAAACTCTATGGTTATTGGGCTCTATGGATCCTTCCTCAGTGCGCTACAAACCTCTGGCAAGTGTTCTTCGTTACAGACAACACTGTCCGCCACCGGATAGTGAGCTACAGAAATTCGTAGGAAGAGAAAAACTAAGGTCAATTTAGGTATTTAAGTTCCTTCTTCATTCTTAGTAAAAAGTACAGTCTTTTGACTGAACCCACGGAGAGATATGAAATTCTTATTGTATTATATCACAGAGGATTCCTTCAAAATATCTCCAGCAATTGTACTATATTATCGGCATCAATACAGCCTTGACATCGAATCCTGAGATCCAACAGTTTACAAAGAAACTCATCCACTACCAGCAGTAAATCCAGGAGTACTTCCCCCTGAGGACAGCTTCTGGTTATTCTGATGTTGATGGTTTGTAGTCCCCACTAAGATTTTCATTGTTCTTGTTGATAGCATTGCATCTTGAAGCTTTACCTTCCACTCTCCTTTTAAATAGGGCATTTTTCACAGCATTATGAAAGGAATCTATCTTATATTTTCTAAAAAGACATAAATGGCCGTTTCTTTGAAAAGAAGAGCCCTATGGATGCAGGACTGAAGATCATGAATGTTGATATATTTGCATGTTGACATGGTTGCAAATTACTATGCTATTTTCTTATAGTATTCTCCATTGCCTTCAGAAGAAAGGCTGCCAGGACTCCTGCAAGACTTGGGTAGGATGATGTCTTTCTTTCCGCTTTCTGGATAAAAGCCACTTTGTACATTCCCCAAATGTCATGGGAATGAAATAATATAAATAAATAATTACAAAGGAAATGAAGTAAAATAAAAATAAAAAAATCCCTTGAGGCATTTTCAAAGAGGCAAAGAAGAAGTGAATTGAGGCTAATTATTACAAAATGTGGCGGTGAGTAAAAGTTGTAGAAAATATATAAAAGTGGTGGGATGAGGGGCGACAAACTGCCCTCCCTCCCCTCCACAGCCACTATCATCATCACTGGTCCATTATTGTGCTGGCCAAGTTTCATATCCTTCTTCAGCCCATTACCCTCAAATATAAGAGGGCAAAGCAACTAAATCCCAGACCAGAAGAACAGAGAAAGAGCAACAACGAGACGGGTACTCCTTCCTTTCTCTGCACCATTTTTCCAGCTTCACCATTTAATATTCATCTTCCGAGCTTCCATTAGGTCTCTCTCTCTCTCTCTCTCTCTCTCATTCTTTCTTGTCTTTCTAATTCTCTATCCCATTTATTCTTCTGTAAACTGTTTATCATTTTAATAATTTTTTTTTTATTGCTAATTGATCATAATTTATAAGGGCAAAGCATTTATTTGGAAAATTTGTCTTAAGGCTCCAAATTGACAAGTTTAATTAGAGAAAATAAAGAATCCTTTTTTCATGGATGACGTGGAGGAATATATATTATAGATACTTTTTTTTTTTTTAAAACACCGTCCTGAACTCGATATTCCTGAGAGGCCCGGCTAAAAGAACTAAGTCATTCAACAATCTAAGGTATTCATATGCCATGCCACAGTCCTAAAATAAATTACTAACACCCGATATGCACACTACGCCTACCCTAGAAAATCTCCCTAACGATTCGAAATCAAACACATAATTAGGTCTGTGTTCGAAATATACTAGATGTCCTATGAATTAGATTTCATAGATGGGTTTCGGTTAATTAATCACCACTGAAAGAAGTTGTTTTTTTTTTTGGCGCATCAACTGCCAAGGTCATTAGCGCCCTCATAAACTGCCTTTAGAATTCAACCACACATCTCTATCATACGAGAATCACACAAATAAATACACTCATTACAATAAATACATTCATCCTCCCCCCCCAACACCATTACACACATTTTAAACTGCCGTTCCTCAACTCTCGCTCAACAGCCCAATATTTATATACCCCCAATGATCCCGAAACAAGAATGATTCCAAAAAAAGATAAGAAGGGAAGGGTACAACAAGGTACCTTCCATAAAATGTAATAAAATTATGCACTAATAGCAAATAAAAGTTAACAAGACCAGCATCGCATTCATACCTCATAAATACATTCATACTTCACACATGCAGACAAAATTTTTATCCTAATTGACCTCTCTAAAAAAACTCGATGGTTAACCAATCTTAGTCATTCATGCTACAGTCCTACAATAAAGTACTAACATCCGACGCGCACGCTATACCTAATCGACAAAATATTCCCACCGATTTGGAATACAACACATAATAATTAGGGTCTGTGTTCGAAAGATACTAGATGTTCTATGAACTAGATTTCCCAGATGAGTTTCGGTTTAATTGAAGTATTCACCACTGAAAGAAGTTTTTTTTTGGAAGGTATCAACTGCCAGGATCATTAGCGCCTCACAGACTGCCTTTGGCATTTAACCATACATCTCTATCATACGAGAATCAAACAAATAAATACACTCATTCCAATAAATACATTCATCGCAAAATAACCACCATTTACACAAATTTATACACACCTATCACTATTGGGTTGAAATACTCTATATTCTTCGCACCCCTTGTTATTTCAGAGTTTTTTAGAGTTAGTTTAGGTAGAATAGAAATCAGCAAAGCCAATGCGGTTCCAAAAGAGACTTTTTCCAGAAGATTTTTTTTTAATAAATTAACAACAATGTTTAGAAACGATTTCAGTAATATCAAGAAAAAAAAATTGAAGAACTCCTTAGTAATGGCAGACATTACTTAATTATTATACGGAGCCAATGGGAAATTTGCCATCATCTTCTAATGGGAAATTTAAGCTGTAAGTTGTGTTCCCTACTTATTCAATCTCCAGAATAACTGTTGGAATTATTCGATAGTAGACTGTCAATAAAGCACTGAGCTCATAGGTTATCATTTCAAAAATTGTTTAAGTATGCCACAACTAAGTGAAAACGGTAGAGAGGGGTGTTTTAGTTTGTGATATGGGCACTAAATCATCCGATGGAAAAAAAAAAATATATCAAATATTACAAAAAGAATTTTTTAAAGTCTACTGAAATTATAAAATGACAGCATCTTAATATTTTTTCCATGGTGACCAATATTCCTTATAATTTTTTTTTTTAAATGAATATAAGATGTGAAAATTGTATGATTGATTTTGGGGGGAGGAACACAATGGGACTTATGCCTGACATCTTTTGTAGAGATTGTGAGACGGAGGAGGAAGAAACACCTATGCATCTAATGATGGATTGTTTGGGCTGTGAGATTGGGATGTGTGTTTGGGAAATTAGGTTTAGGACCTTTGGCCGGAGTAGGATATCGGTAGAGGATCTTAAGCTATGTCCTTTTAAGATTTTGGTCCGATTTGTTCGGTCTATGGTGAAACTTAGATGGGTAAAACCTGGGCCTGGACTTTTGCTGCAGACCCAGTAGTTGTTATTCTTTAGGGGTAGCTATATGGGCCCTGGGAGGCTTTGGATAGCGTAGGGTTTTGCCCTCCTCTTCCTTGAATAATAATAATAATAATGGGGGAAGAGGAGTAATTTCAATAATAGAAGGTTGTATTTCCTAATGTGCTTGATAGGAAATGAAAGTTTCTTTTATTACATTTAAAAATATTATGGAATCAATCCAAAGTGAATATTTTCTTTTCTCTAAATAAGACCAGAGTCCTAAATAAGTCCAGAGAGTTCTCTGGAACTCTCTTCTTAACGTATTAGTTTGATTATAAATTTTAAAAACATTTTACTTTCTTACTGCTGTAATAGAAAGTGTCTATCAAATTTAAGTTATCAACGGAGATAAATGTTTTGAGATTTACTAGATATAAAACTAAAAAAGAAATGCTGTAAGCTAATAGTCCTATATACGTAAATGGTTTCTGTTATTTTTGCAAATTTCTCGTAAACGGCTTCAACGATTTTCTCTAATCTTAGAATCCATTCTTCAGAAAAAAATCCACTTTCTTTGGATTCTGGGGGATCTGAGTAGTTAGGTTTATCATTAAATAAACCAATATTTCACTGGGGGTTAAATGACCAGCCCCAACGAGAAGAGATCAGAAAGCCCCAAGAAAGTTTTAACATTAAAACAGTGCTTATTAAAGTTTTTGCGGTCGCGACCCCATAAGTATATGCATACTACATACAATAGATGTAAAGAAATATGTATATGTTTGAATATGAGGTTGTGTCCGCTGCTTCAAAATGCTGAATAACATCTATGAATTCATCTGTGGTGAGTAGCAGAAACATAAAGTGGAATCTATACTTACAATCAGTATGAAAACGGGCAGAACCAATCAAATGAAGCATGCTAGATATATGTTCTTACTTGCCATTAACTACTCACTCATTTATGATTTACAAACTTTTTTATGCATGAAAAACAATGCTGAACTTGTTGATTTCATTAATATAATTTATACCAATGTTTATTTTGACCAATCCTTTTTTTAATTATTACCCAGCGTCTTCTGAGATACAATTAAAAAAAAAAAAAAAGAATAAGTGCAAATGCGGTAGCCAAAGAAATTTTCGAGATTAGTGAACCGGAAATAAGGCAACGTTATTGAACACCAATTTTCAAAATGAGCCAAGGGTCAGATCGTACTTCGGCTATCGATAATGAGGAAGCCTTTCTCGAAGGCGTTGTAATGACATGGAAAGTCATACCAATGTCAAAGTGATTCCAGCCAGCTGCTATCTTAACAAAGGATGGCAGTAATAAAAGAGCAATTTATAACCAGCGACCTAGCAGGCCGCCGTCTTCAAGACAATGCCGGCCAAACAAACAACAAAACCCTTTTCAATACTTTACATCAAAGCAAGCACCATTAAGGTTGGCCACTGACCTAAATAAGGTCAGCAAACTACGAAGGTCGCACAAGGTCGCACACTAGGACAGATGTCTTGGTGTGAGTGTGACCAACACCGATATATAAACTCTATCATATACAACGAGAGCATCATTATATCAAATACGACTATACGAGCACGTCTATATACACGAGCAGCAGTTTACGCGTCTATATACAGTTTTAATTAAACTTATTATCTTTTAGTAGTGCATCTTAGTTCGTTATTTTATCAGTCTAATTTATTAGTTATCTATCTTCTATTTTATTCCTAAGTATTTTGTTGTTATTAGTTACCCTATATTACGTTAAAATTATTGTTAAAATACAGTTTATTTTTATAAAATCCGTATTAATAATTCGAGCTCTAACTTCCAAAATCTCTCAACTAACTTCCGCCCTCTTCAAGACATCTACTACATCAGGAATCACATCAAACGATTCCATTACAGCGTCAAGCAGTATTAGTATGCAACCACACGAGGATTATCTACCACAATAGGGGCTTAAAACGCTCCAGGTGAACAGCCAGTACAGAAAGGTGGATGTTGGAAATTTAAGATCATGATCAGATCCTTGTGAATTTTTTGAGCGCCAAGCTAAAACAGCATGTCGATGTGTGCAAATATTTGCTTTAAAAACCAAAAAGATGGCCAGTTTTGGAAAAGATTAAACACAAGTAATGGAAAATATTATAATTTAGGCAAGATCGGTTCGGAAAAAAGCTATACTTTTTTATTTTTTTATTTTTGATTTATTGCATTAAGTGAACACCGACTTTTGCATTTTGAAACTATTCCAAACGGCAGAGTTGTTAAATATGATCTTCATATTGAATAGCTAGATAGCGTTTATGAAGTCTTAAATACAAGGCAACCTATTCTAATTAAACGAAACAAAAGAATTCTGCAACATGATAATGATCTTATCCATCATTCGCGTCAGAGTCGGATAAAATTAGCAGAATTAGAGGAAGAGAGACAGGTAGGACTCAATTTTCTTTTCAACCAGCTGAATTGTTTTTGCCGTTTCTCTATCTGCTGCGCTTCCATGGATGTATGTAACTGAAGCAAATTTTGCCAAACCTGTGAACATCCTTTAATGTTTGTTTTGTGTCTTATTTATGCCTTTTACTGTTGTGTCCAGATGCTGTATATAAGAGTTTGCTACCATATTTGAGATTGATCTTGACATAATATGTCTTCTATGGCGTAATCAGAAGATTTTGAGCCCTCCCTATTTAGTATCAGCTAATCTTTTTAGAAGACTTAAACTTATGTCAACATCGCTTTTTGCCAGTTTAACCTTCTCTCTAGATCTTCTCTAAGATCGATAACTCCTTATTTAACTGTTAAATCCTGTTCGTTAAAAGTGAGCATGACTTCATGACTTTTTTTTTTTTTGTAGATATGCTATAGAGATTGCTGTTCATAAAGTGATATTTTCATTCATACAAAAATTTATGGAACAGCCAATGAAAGAGTATGAAATTTAAAAACTATGATTAAACAAATCGAAAAACTGAAAATTTGGATTTAATAAAAGTTTTGCCCTAAAGTGCAGAAATATAAATATTGTAACGCAGCCACTGGTGCCATCTAGGAGAGAAAGCAAGTACCTCAAGTTCTCCTAGTGGCCGCTAGGAAGCGCTGGTGGCGCGCTCTAGCCCTTTCTAGAACGATCTATAATTTTCTAGACCCTTCTCCGCCGGTATAAATAGTGGGACAACAGAGAGTTTACAGAGTTTTCTTGTTACAAACTCAGTATACTTTTGTAAAAAGTGTATAAAACGTTGGTGGTTTAGACTGTGAATTAATTATTATTAAGTGTTGTATTTATAATTTATTGTGTAAAAAATAAATTGGTGTTTTTCTTATTGAAGTTTAGAGAATTTTATCTAAACCAACCCACTTAAAACTAGTTGCAGTAGCTAGTTTAGAAGGAAAAACGTTACAACATAAATAAAAATGTTATTAAAAAAAGTCACAAGAATTCTAATTATCAACAATTTAGTAAAAATGAAGTAAAATTTATAATAATTACAATTTAAAACAAAAACCATAAATTATTAAAAATTAAATGATTATTATCAATTAATATGTCGTAAAAAAAAAAAAAAGCAATAAATTAAATAAGTGTGTTGGAATTGAAATGATGGTGGGGGGAGCAATGCCCCCTTGGCAATGCTAACACACCTGACTTTATTAATTTCAGTATAATTAAAATAGTGTAACCGTGGGGAAAGGAATCATGCCAAAATTTTGCCAACCAGACCCCTTTAAATAGTCTAAACAAAAATAAAAAATAAATTAATAAGAAAAATCTGATGTGAAACACTCACACGACTTTCTCTTACCATTTTTTAATTTAAGGCGCTACAACATCTATGGTCATTTAGCGCCCAGAGCCTACTCAGTGCACTGCCGGCTTCCGGACAGTGTTCTCTCGTTACAGACAACACGAGGTTCCTAGATAGAAAAAAAAATCTCAGGGCAACACAGCTGGACTCGAACCCGGGTCCTCCGCATGGGAATCCACTGCGCTAACCACTTGGCTAATCCCTTCCCTCTTCTCTTACTGTTAATAGTAAAATTAAGTATAAAATATTTTAGATTTATATAATTTTATAACTTTTTATATGATTTTATAGATTTAGAAAAAGGCATACGACAGCTTACTAAGGAATCGTCTTTGGACAGCTTTGAGGCCGGCCGGCATCAAATCCTCCATTATCGCAGTAATTCAAAGATTCTATAAAGATAATAAATGCTTAGTAAAGTTAGATTCGCTTATCTCTGAAAGTTTCCGCCCTACCAATGTTCTATTGCAAGGCTGCTGCATGTCTCCGAACTTTTCAAAATTTACCCTAGACATGGCTCTGAAGGAATGGAAAAGTAAATGCCACAAAATGGGTGTGAAAGTGAAGGAAAGTATATACATAAGCAACCTATTATTTGCGGATGACCATGTAGTGATTGCAGGAGATGTAAATGATGCGGCCTACACGTTAAGCAAATTAGCCGAAGAATATGAACGCTGGGATCTTACTTTAAATATTACAAAGACCAAACACCTGTCCCCAAAGTAAAGGCAGAATAGAATTGGAGGATAAAGAAGTAAAAATAGTCCAAAATTTTAAATACCTGGGATCTATTGTTGAGATCTGGTGATGGTTCTAAATCAGAGGTGGATAGAAGAATTAGAGAAGGGAAAAGAGTCATAGGGATGGTCAATTCAGTGCTGTGGAATAAGAATATTTCCCGGATCACCAAGCACCTAATTTATAAAGCTATTTTTGAAAGTATTGGGCTATAGGGAGCAGAAACTTGGACTCTAAATAAAAAAAGAAGGAAGCAGACTGCTATCCACCGAAATGGACTACTGGAGAAGGTCAGCAGATAGATCCAGAAGGGAAAAAATAAGAAATATGGACATTAGAACAGAGTTAAATGTCCAACAAAATATCCTCCAATCTATGGAGCTTAAACAGTTAAAATGGTTGGGGCATTTGTTAAGGATGGGTGGAGACAGAATTCCAAAGGCACTGTATGAGATGATGGTTGAGGGAAGAAGAAGAGGGGGAAGGCCTAGGACCTCCGATTTTAAGACTCCGCATTAAAATCCCCTGTCAGGATACGGTTTGACGGAGGCTAATGCCATGAATAAGGAGAAATGGAAGGATCGGCTCAGACAGTAGGTTGAGAGGAAACTACTACATGTAGAAAAAAACCTCTATTAAAAAAAAAGTATAAAATATAAATTTTTTTTAATTCAAATTTGGCTCCTTTTTTCTGAATATAAATATAGAGATGGTGGGGGAACAAATACCTAACTATCAACACAAGCAAGTAGCGAAGTGAAGAGAGCGCCACTTTACATTAAACTGACACCATATCGAATTTGAAATTTAACGTAATGATTCCTGTAACTATCTAAAATATTTTTATTTTTTTTTTACTTTCTCTTACTCCTAGTAAGAGGAAATATTGTAATCGTTCAAATTTTCGATATCCAGTTTGAAATAAAAGTTGTAGTTCTTTATATGTGTAGTTGATATACTAAGTTTAAAGAAAATCGTTGAGAGTCATTTTTGAGAAAATTACAAAATAGTAAAAAAAAAAAAACTAGTCAAGTCGAGGAATTTTGACAGATAACCTACTGTCGGATCCCATGGAGATACCTAAACGGAATATGAAGTTTGAACTTTCTACGGTTTTTCGTTTATGAGCTATTCTGTTGAAATACAACTCACAGACACAAACCATTTGCTTAAAAAAAAAAACACTTTTTTGGACTCAGGGGACCTCAAAACGCGGATATTTCCGGTGAAAACACAATATCGAAAATTTGACATGATTACAAATACTTTCTCTTACTTTGGTGTAAGAGAATGTAAAAATGGGAAGCTAGAGTTAGTAGCGCTCTAGGTAGTGAAGGCTGCAACTAAACGTTGTGGGAACTGTGGCGTGCTTACCACACACACACTCCCCCGCCCCCACAATTCAAATCGCCGTCTGGCAAATTTATATTGTTTAATAACAATTCCAAAAAAAATTGGTAATTAAATTTATTAATTACAATTGTAATAATAGTAGTAAAAGGAAGTGATATAAGTGTTTTACATCTTACTTTTTATTATCACGACAATATTTCCTTGACCATAAAACTCTAGAGGGAATATTAATGTGTAATGAGCGGAAATTGAATTAACCCTTTTCTTTCTTGTGTTGAAAGAAAATTAATCATTCTCTTTTCCATTTCTTAAACATTAAATAATTAATTTTTTTTTTTTTTTTTTTCCTTTCTTTTTCTTTCAGAAAAATATATCCCGATTGTTATGAGATCATTTGAGGTCCTTTATTTTTCTGATTTAATTTTCATTTTCCTTTCCTTTGTATATACATAAAAAAAAAAGACTTTTCATTTGTTTTTGAACTAATTGTTTTCAAGAATATTGTAATTTTTTTTTGTTCATCTAATTATGAATTATGAAGAATAGAAAGGGTCATTTCTTTTTTTTTTTTTTTTTACTCGTAATATTATTAATGAAGTAGGTTACGTCTTAAAGTTTCCTTAATGTGGTCTTTTTTTTTTAAAAAGAGAACTGTGTTGTTAGAAAAAAAATTCAGAATATTTATTGAAGTTTTTTAAAACTTAAAGAGTTTTCACCTTAATCTTTTTTTTTTCTGTAATATCTTTTTCCACCTTCACTCCTATTAAGATTTCTCTATTGATTTATAATAATACTCAGATATTCGAAACTGAATTATATCTGCAACTAAAAACTACTTCCTCTTTAGGCAAAAAAAAAAAGCAAAAAACTTACCAATAAATTCTAACTATACTTTTTATATTAATAAAAAATCTCAAATATTTTACGCAATTTCTCTTTTTAAAACAATAATTATGGCAAATTTTTTTCTTTTAAAATTAGAATCATTACTAATTATTTAAGTTGGTCTTCTAATTCTAGGCATCGATATCCCTCAAAAAGTTAATACACTTTGTGCCATTGGTGCATCCTCGTTTCAACTCACATCATCCGCGTATTATTAAAAATTAACTCCAAGATTGAGACAAGAAGTATTTTTTTGATTCCTAGTTAGTTGCCAGCGTTTCCGCTCTGAATCTCTAGGAAAATTTCTAGTAAAACGTAAACATTTTATAAAGATGATAAAACCACATTTTATTTTCTCTTGCCACTTTTTAGACAATCAAGAAATTCTTTGCTACCAAGCGATGGACTTAACAGTTGTATTATCTGTCGTATCGTGCGGTTACATCGTATCCTAACAAATGCACTTTTCAACTATGTATTTTTACTTTTTCTATCATGGGCCATGGTTTGGGCGAATGAGCTTCAACTTGAACACCATGCTTTCCCTTTCTAACTTTCTAACTTACTTTAAGAGACACGTGAAACTTTTTATTTTTTTATTTTGGTAAGAAATTCACAACTATATAAAGCGAACAACAAGTCAATATGATGGTAAGTGTCATAAAATTGGCATGAAAGACTTATTGGGAGATGTCTCCCAGAGGAGGTACTCCTTAATATTATTGCAAGAAAATGCTAACATATGTTAGGTGGACGCGCAGCCAATGGCGTTTCAGTGTCCTTTGGACTAAAGGGTTAGAATGGTTGTATGTGAGGTCATGGAATTTTTTATAACATGCTTTTATTAACTGATGAACAAAAGGGATTTTGAGGTCAGTGTGAAAGGCTAAGTTGGAAACATAGAACGGGACATTAGTAATTCTTCTGAGGATTTTGGATTTTGAAAAGCTTGAACGTGATGATAGGAGTTGGAATGCTTGGCTGAACCCCAGATCTCGCATCCGTATGTCCAGAGGCGCTTTATAATAGTGTTATAGATAAGTATTTTGTTTTCAATGGAAAGTTTAGAGCGTCGGTCAAGTAGTCTCTAGATAAGTTTGTAACTTCTGCTTAGATCAAGTCTTTTTAATCGTGCATGCGGATTCCAAGTCTTTTGTCTAGATAAAGTTCTAAATATAGGACTTTGTCGACTGTCGGTATTATGGTCCCATGAAGGAGGTTGGGCGGGAGAGTAGCGCAGTGGGTGAAGGATATGCATTTGCTTTTAGTGGGATTGACCTTTATACTCCACCCGATAAGCCAGTCTTGTAGAGAGATGATATGGGATTGTAGGGTACGGGATCTGGATATCATAGCAAGGTCTCTCCCTGCAATGAAGGACGCCTTCCTTGCCCTGAAAAACGCCGCATCCGCTATGGGCCTAGAAGTAAATGAACAAAAAACGAAATATATGTATGTTGGGAGTGGTGGAGCTCCCGTGGGAGAAAGTATCCAGATAGGAGCATCCTCTTTCAAAAGAGTCAATGAGTTCATTTACCTAGGTTCTCAAGTCAATTCCTTCAACGAAATTAACCAAGAGATAAAAAGGAGAATCATGACTGCCAATAGGTGCTATTTCGGCCTGGTAAAATTGTTTAAAAGCAGCCTAGTATCAAAAAGTCGAAGTTCAGGCTGTACAAAACACTAATCCGCCCAGTCCTCACGTACGCATCCCAAACATGGACCCTCCCAAAAGCAAGTGAGCGTAACCTTCTTGTCTTCGAAAGGAAAATTCTTAGAAGAATCCTTGGACCCATAAGGGATGAAGGCAGATGGAGGATAAGAAAAATCAAGAGGTATATGAGCTGTTTGGGGAAGCAGATGTTTGGCGGATAATAAAACTTAGTCGGCTTAGCTGGGCAGGACATGTAGCCCGAATGGGAGAGACAGACCCCATCACAAGACCATTGAACGGAGAGATGGGTCAGAGCAGGAAGGTTGGTAGACCCAAACTAAGATGGCAAGATGGAGTAGCCAACGATGCAAGAAGCCTACTGGGGGTTTCTAATTGGAGAGCGGCAGCACAAAACCGTGACGAATATCACAAATTACTAGAGGAGGCCAGGACCCACTATAGGGTTGTTGAGCCGCGGAGATAGATAGATAGGGTACGGGAGGCGAAAACAGGATCGGGATTTTGAGCAATAACACATGTGCCATCAGCATAGGAGTGAAAAATTGTTTCTGGGTGGGAAGGAAACACGTGAAACTGGGATAAAAAACAGGAATCCTGAGGGCACTAGGAAGTCACCAGGTAAACTTTGGAGAATTAAGACATATAGCTTATTAAACATATAGCTTCACCATGTAACACAAACAAATACGCATACATACACACACAAATGTACGTATTAGTTTTACCGAATAATTTCTTCATATACACTCTATCACCACAATTAGCCCATTGTTGTTGAAATAAAACACAGTACAATATTAATTAAATCAATATAGATTGACGAGCCAATCTAGTTTTGAATTTACTACTTCTGCCTATTTTGGGATCGTGTTACCTTGAAATATTTATTTGTATTTAAAAAAAACTGCATTCATTTAGTTTTATGATAATAATAAAATTTGTAATGTTTGGCTTAGTTTATAGTAAAATTTGATTATAGTATACATTTGAAAGGTAACTTTATATTTTGATGTTTATTACGACCGCCCTATTTGGCCGCTCAATTATAAAAAAAATATTGAGATTCGATCAAAGAAAACTCTTTTTTCAAATTTTAATCATATGTAAATATAAACACAACATTAATAACAATTTTAATGTTAAATACAGTTAAATCAGACAATATTTCAATGGAAACGTAATTATATACATATTTTTAATGAAGCAAAACGATATAGTCAAGTAGTAAAAGATTAAATTTCTACAGGTGCGTAAACTTAACTGTTTGCACAGCCCCTTATATATAAGGTAAACTTAGGTAATAATACTGTTGGTATGAAGTTATGTAAACAGTGACAAAATTAAGGTGTAACTGAATCTAAACGGAGGAAATGCTAGTCAACAAAGCTAGATGTTTACTATCAATGTTAAAAGTCTTTATTAATAAAGGCGAAGAATTAAACAACTAGTGACACTGTAAACAACTAGTGTTTTGTTTATAAATCTGTCATTTAAGACATCTCTCTTACAATGTCCTAAAGATGTTGGCATTGTTTATATTAATCGTTTATATCTTATTTATTTTTTTATAAATAAATAATTAAAAATTTATTTAACATTTCTAAAATAAACTTTTATTTGACAGTTTTAATTTCTTTCCTCTACAGATTTTAAAAACAAAATTTAATTGAAAATACATCTTTTTGGAATAGCATACTTTGCTAATGATCTGGGGAGAAATCTTCCCTACACTTTCTCTAACGGTAATTAATACAATTTATAAAATTCGCAAAGTTTCTTTAACTTACAAACAATCCTTACATAAATATAGAAGTGGGATAGTACCCAATGACAGGTAGTCTCATTTGAATGTATTTATATTATAATCCAGCATGAGAGTTCCAAAAATTTCGAATAAAACAAAAAGAAAAAAAACTTTTCGAAATATTATGTCGTCGCTATTACGTCAGAACTTTCTTCCAAATAAATTTTACCGGAAAAGCGTTTCAAATAAATGTGATTACCATTTATATCTGTGCAGTTAGCATTTTAGTTTAAAAAAATCGTTAAAAGAATGCTATCAAAAAAAATTCAAAAAACAAAAAAGAACTAGTAAATTAGTAGAATATAATAGGTGATTCTAGGACAGAATTTTATTCCTTGCTTATCCCCCTCTCCCTTTTCCGCCCAACCCAATGACCAACCCTCTCCCTCTTCCACCCTCCTTACTATCTTCAACTCAAACTTCCTCTCCATCTTCCAGCTACCCTCTCTCCTGGTCACAGTCCAGATGTTTCCTCCCACTTCTCAATACGTGTCCAGCTGGGCGAGCTCTTCAACTAACCACCCTCTCCTGGTCCCTCTACTTTACTCTATTCCACTCTCCCCCTCTCCAGATCACGCTTCCACCCCATTATCTCCACTTTTTAACCTAACATCCAACCTAAACATTCACTTCTTAACCTAATCCAACTTGACAAGTATACAGGAGTGGGGTATAGGAAACATCCGAACTGTGGTCAAGGAGTGGGG